>JAEUWS010000479.1:0-46268 GCA_018524945.1 Podaxis sp. C-F-92630
ATCCTCAAGCCTTTGCCTTAGTTGCAACCTGAGTTCATACAAAGGTCGTAACACTAATCTATGAATAGTCCACCTCAGCCCTCCCAACATCCCTCTCCACCACAACTTCTCAGCCTAACCCTCAGAACTGCATCAGAATAATTGCAGGGATGACCACTATGGGCATGGTCATCCTTCTCATCATCCTCAGTGTTGTCTTTGCATATAGGCATAACCATCTCTGGAAACTATGGCATGAAATCACTTTGTGTAACAGCAAAGGTAGGAAAGAGTGGAAAGGGTTATTGGAGGATGAAGATTTCGATGATGATGTCCCATTTGGATGAGGTGCTGGGGGAGTTGGTATGGAGACATATAGGGATGTAGGATCAGAAGGGCATAGTCATGTTCCAAGTGGCATGAGCTCAGGATTTGATACTGTGCCTGGTGTCTACCAACTGGGTTCATCTACAGTGTACAATCCTCCCAATAACCCATTCTCATCACCTTCACCACCATCCACCCTGACCACCCACTCTGGTCCAAGTCCAAGTGCATACACCCATTCTTCACATTTGCCTGCACCTTTGCTCTTCAGCACATGTGCCTCTGAATCTGGATCAATATTCCAAGAGGAGGGTGTTTGGCCCCCACCTGGGGAGGGAAGTGATTTCATTGACCCATTTGCTGGACATGTGAGATGGGTGAGCAATGAAGTGGGCAGAGAGTTGAGAAAAGTCATTAAAGATGTTATGGTGCCTGAAAGCTCAAATTCTGGCATCAAGTCTGAAGCTAGTTCATCGACAACCTCATTTGTACCTGGCACCATGTTTGCAGCTAAGGATACACCTCCACCTGGATTGACTTCGACTTCTACACAACTCACTCCTAATGTTGGGAAAGCAGCTTCAGCTGACCATGACTCACCTACTGCTGCAAGCCTTATCCAAATTCAATCATCAATGCCAACACTACCTTCTGGGAACATGGCTGTTCATGACCATGATGGATACATTGGGACACCCCACATAACAGCCATGCCAGTGCCTATGACACCTAGTCCACTGGCAACCCCTACACCTGTGACAGCTAGATCCATATCATTGGGTGAGCCACAAGGCTCTATGACTCCCACTCTGACACAGGCTGTGTTCAGGCCAATCTTGGCATCTACAGAGCTCCCTTCAACAAGAAACAATACAGTGAAGAGTACCAGAGCAGAAACTTTGGCATCTATGTATTCTACATCTGGAAGTAGCACCAAAACATCCAAGTTCAGACTAATGAGTCTCAGCTCAACACCCTCCCTGGCCATACCAACAATACCTACTCAATATCAATGAGAATTTGGGTATAGAGGGAACAGAAATGGTGGGGTGAGTTTGGGGTTACCCCCTGGTGCTGCACTGAGTATCCCTCCTGGGTTGAGTTTGAGAGTATATGAGAAATTGTCGACAATGAAATCGAGCATGTATTCACAGGGATCTGTTGTGCATTCTGCTGCTTCCTTAGGGAGTGGGACAAGTACAGTGTCAGCATTGGTTTATTCACAGGCTTCTGCTCTGTACAAGATGGATTATTCTAGTTCTGCTGGGTCTGTGAGTTTGAGGGGTATGGTTGTTGATGCTGATGGGCTGCCACAGTTGAATTTAGCATCAGCGAAGGGCAAGGGTGGGGAAGGTGTGGGTTTGCCTGGCCTGTTTATATCATCAACAGTTGCAGCAACCTCAAGTTTGTCGGGACTCAGAGCACCAGTGTTGCAACTGAAAAAGTTGAGTCTGTTGGTGAGAGCATTGTCGTCTGATGTGAAGATTTTTTTGAGGGAGTGAGAGTTGGTGAGAGTTAGTGACACTTGTTGATTTGCAGTTGTGACTGCTTGTCAGGACACCCTTACTTTTCCTTTTTACTGCTATGTTCACATATTCAATTTGGACTTGAGTTTGAAATGTAGATGATGATCATGTTTTAGGATAAGTAATGTAATACCATTCATTTTGTGGGCCGGAATGTGTGAGTTTGAAGGGGATGAGCATTGTAGGCCATGAGAGATTCAGGCTGAGGGCTTATGATCACAGGAACAGCAAATAGTGGGAAATTCCATAGCTATACCATGGGGAATACCAGACTATATATCCTAAGAAAAAGGTTGAGGCATGGCGCAATTTATCCTATGAAATACATCATAAGGGGCATGAGTTGTCAAAGCATTGTGAATTATCAAGAAAAATCTATGTAAATGATTTGTCAAGGCACAGTGGCCAAAACACAATCAAGGCACATCAATGCGCTGATTCCTCAGGTAGCTGAGTGGCCCACTCCCATAATTTGTTTGGAAAATGAGAATGGCCTTGGCCTGACTTCAAACAGCCAAACTACAATGGTGATTACTAGTGATTGGGAGCGGGACATCAAAGCTGTCAAAATTGATCAATCCTCAAGTGTATGACAAACTGAAGAAAACAACATACTCCATTGAAAATTTCTTCAACCTTGGTCAGATCAACTGACATATCTATGTTCTTCCCCATAGCTGCCTGGAAACGCTGCCAGTGATATACCACATTATCCTGAGCTTTGTCCACAGCTTCCCACATTATTCTGTTTGATTTCAATGTTTGTACAATGTCCTGACATGATGGGCGATCACCAGTGTTTGCCTTCCAACATTGATTCATAAGCTCATGCATGTAATCATTGATCCCTGCTAGGGCATCTGCTGGTTCCAATCCACATGGTAACTGACCCCAGGATAACTTCTGAATGACTTGCAGGTCTCCATGGCATTCATGAAACAGGAGCAGCCCAGTCAATACCTGTCATGCAAAGTTCAATTGGCATACCAGTCAGACAATATACTTACACCAACCTCAAAACAAATACATCCAAAGGCCCATATATCACTCACAGGGGTTGGGCAGGGGTTGTCCTCTTCAACTAGTTTGGGAGCAGCCCAACAATATGAACAGCCCTGGACAGTAGTAGCTCCAATTGTGTAGGCTAATGTTCTGTTGGTTAGGAGAGAAGACAGCCCAAAATCAGTAATGCAGGCCCTTCTGAAATCATTCACGAGTATGTTCATCTGTGCACCAAATCAGCAATGGGTTCAAGCTGGACCAAGTGTATACAATACCCCTTTGAGGTCACTATGAATGAGGCTCTCTCCATGGAGATATTCAAGACCAAGGGCAATGTCATAGATCTTAGGATCAAATTGAGTAACTCTGAGAGTGCAAGAGAGCTAGGGCACTCACAAGTGGTTCACGTGGTGTATCAGAATTCTTGTTGAGATATACAACAATATTGCCATTGCTCATCCAAGGAGATACAAGACAAACTTGTTTGCACATTTCATTGGGGTAATAAGCACCATAGAACAGCACTATGTTGGGATGATCCAGCTGGTGCCACAGGATTGTTTCTTTGGCACAAGCCTATTTGTAACATGAATGAGTGCAAGAGACTTAGCAAATAGGGAACAGGGGGACATACCCTCAACATGGCGGCTACACCCAAGCTCTGGTTGGTACATATGATCTTCAAGCAGAGGATTTGTTTACCTTTGCATCCTCAATGAACATCGCTGAACCCTCCACCATCCTCACATGTGCTGATATCTATACCCTGAAGGACATGGCACTGAGGATAGAGGTTCATGGCCTTGCAGAGCCAGTAAAGAAGAATTGCTACATGCTTTTGAAGCCAGGGTATTGGAAAATTTAGCTGAATGAGAATCTGTGAAGCAAGATTAGGTTGATCAAGAGAAATCAATCATACAAACAGCGAGATGCTCACTGAGTCCAAAAAGTCTATCACCAGTTGTGCATGGTCACCCTTCAGCTCAAGGAGAGCATCTCGTTTCTGCTTATTATGTAGAATACCTGAGAGTGTCTTCAAGAGGTCCTTGTCATTTGACTCCTGAATGCATGTCAGCTGAATAGACATATGATTGCACTTGAATTCCCAAACATTACCTTGAAGCTCATAAGGGAAAAGTCACAAACCTCCAGGAGGGGATCTGCACCAGCCTTGGGGCTAGTAGAAGGGGCAGAGTCAGGCATGCCAGGTGGATATAAAGTCGTATGGTCGAATGCCCATTGGTGCAATGGTGCAGGCATGAATGTAACAAAGTCCCTTGGCCCATTTTCATTCATCCCATTGGCTGCATCAGTGGAAGCACCATTGTAACCTGAGGGTGATGATATTGAAGAGTAGTGTGTGGGCCCCATAAATGTCAGAACAATTACAGAGCCAGATGCACATCCAAAACATGCTTTGTTGACAGAAAATGCACATGAACTAATATCCTGATAGGAAGGGGAAATCCAGCAGTGATGGTGTGCATTCATCACCCAGTGACAATCATCAGACAAGGAAAAGGAAAGGGGATGGGACTGGAGTTCAACATTGCATGAATCATTGATCAGAATGTGGGGCCCATCTACAGTCAAGTTCCAAAGGCTATAATGGCCAAGCTGTGACAAGACAACCTGTGTGTCATCAAGCAAAAAGGCAACAGATGTCATGTTCTTCATGTGGCCCTCCAGCTTGGCTTCCAACCCACCCATTGTCGCATTCCAAACCCTGATTGTCCCATCATATGATCCTGAGGCAACCTGCATGCCATCAGGTGAAAAAACGACAGAGAACACTGAATTCATGTGGCCCACCAGCCAGGCTTCCACCCCACCTGTCATCACATTCCAAACCCTGACTGTCCAATCAGATGATCCAGATGCAATCTGTGTGCCATTGGGTGAAAAAGCAACCAAGTGCACCAAATCCATGTGGCCCTTCAGCTTGGCTTCCACCCCACCCATCACCACATTCCAAATCCTGACTGTCCAATCATATGACCCAGATGCAACCCACATGCCATCAGGTGAAAAAGTGACCAAGTGCACCCAATGCATGTGGCCCTCCAGCTTGGTTTCTACCCCACCTGTCATTGCATTCCAAATCCTGACTGTCTGATCAGACAATCTGGACACAACCCACATGCCATCAGGTGAAATAGCAACAGAGAGCACTGAATTCATGTGGCCCTCTGGCTTGGCTTCCACCCCACCTGTCATCACATTCCAAATCCTGACTGTCCCATCAGATGATCCAGACACAACTTGCATGCTGTCAGGCGGAAAAGCAACTGAGTGCACCAAATCTGTGTGGCCCTTCAGCTTGGCTTCTGCCCCACCCATTGTTGCATTCCAAATCCTGACTGTCTGATCAGACAATCCAGACACAACCTGTATGATGTCAGGTGAAAAAGTGACTGAGTGCACCAAACCCATGTGGCCCTCTAGCTTGGCTTCCACCCCACCTGTCATTGCATTCCAAATCCTGACTGTTCCATCAGACAATCTGGATGCAACCCACATGCCGTCGGGTGAAAAAGCAACCAAGCACAACAAATTCATGTGGCCCTTCAGCTTGGCTTCCACCCCACCTGTTGTCACATTCCAAATCCTGACTGTCCCATCAGACGTTCTGGATGCAATCTGTGTGCTGTTGGGCAAAAAAACAACAGATGTCACCTGGCTCATGTGGCCCTCCAGCTTGACTTCCACCCCACCCATTGTTGCATTCCAAATCCTGACTGTCCCATCATGTGATCTGGACATAACCCACATGCCATCAGGTGAAAAAACAACCAAGCCCACTGAACCCATGTGGCCCTTCAGCTTGGCTTCCACCCCACCCATTGTTGCATTCCAAATCCTGACTGTCTGATCATACGATCTGGATGCAACCCATGTGCCATCAGGCGAAAAAGTGACCAGGCCCACTGAACCCATGTGGCCCTTCAGCTTGGCTTCCACCCCACCCATCATTGCATTCCAAACCCTGACTATCCCATAATCCGATCCGGACACAACCCATGTGCCATCGGGCAAAAAAGCAGCAGAAAGGACCCTTGAATTCCCTCTGATGCAGAGCTCCAATGGTCCCCATGAATCAGGTAGACCCAGTGTATCCCTTGCCACCTGCCTCACCTGTGCCCTGTAGATTTGATGCATCAACGACTTTTTGGGAATCCACGCAAATGCTGACTGGTAAACCTCAAAGCAGTTCTGCTCAATGCACTCAAAACCCATCTGCAAGAATCAACAGGCATCATCAACAAGTGATCGCAAAAGCTTAACATCTGTAGTCTGGATGCTCTGCCATGGCATCAGTGCATGGATTGGACCATCTCCAAGTTGACACTTACCAAGATAGTGCCACTTGCACTGCAAAGCGAATTGATTCCTGTCCTCAGTTGCCTGATAATGCTCAGACACTCCATCCAATGTAAGAGGTGGTTATTCAGGAACTCGCGTAGAGCACCAATGAGACCAATGAGGGCCGGCTGCTTTAAATCTCAGACCTCACTCAAATGGGCAGTCCAGTAAATGCATGCATATCGGAGTGCCTCAGGAATTTTGCTGGCATTCTCGGGTGGGTTCCTCCTGTCCATGTGCGAGATGGTCAACTCTTCAGGGGTATCACAGATGTTATATCTGAGTGACCTGTTCATGAGCTCCAAGCATTTGAGTGCAAGGTCTGCATGGGTGCTAGCTGGATGGAGAGGAGTGAACGGGGAGAATTGTTTTGGTGGACAGCGTTCAGGGTTTATGAGGAAGGCAGGAAAAGATGCATGAAAAGCAGAGACAGTGGCGTTTTCTTCGGTGGGAATGTGAATGACAGAGTTGAGATCTGACAAATAGGTCGCAGGGTCTGATATACCTGACAGTGCAGAAAGGGCCTTGATAGATAACGGATGGTGGAGAAACATAATAAACGAGAGAAGGGTTTCTGTATGCGACAATTCTTTCTCTCCCCGACCAGCACAAGCACAGGTAAGAATATGTCCATAGAGCCTGTCGACGGCCGAAGTCTGTTGTGGGTTCCATGCTGCAATGAGCACGATGGATACATGGCATGATCCGTGTTTGAATACCTACTTGGAAGAGATCGCAAGCAGTGCTGAGGCTCCTCAAAGTCTTTTGTATCGTCCCGGGATCATCAGAAACCTCGGCCACGCGAACTGGTAATGGTCGACCTTGAAGGTGCTGGATGCCCTTAACCAAGCTCTCGATAGCACTGCGAGATTGTAAGAGAAAAGTCAGATACTAATCCAAGAGGCGAGGCTACCACGCACATGGAGAAACTTTTGGCTCTCTCTTCAATCACGCTTAGCGCTCCTTCTTTCTTGTATCTTTCCATGAGTGATAGGATAGCTTCCGATCTTGCCTCGAGCTCCTTTAACTCGTCGATATGCGTGGATATGCCCTGCAGGTCGGAGCTCAAGGAGGTGAATACGATAGACATGGTTTACACACATCAAAGATTTTATGAATCGTCAAGAACACGGCGGCGGCAGTTCTCAGGGGCGGGCACGAATCCGCACAATCGTTGAGTCCTCCGGCTACAGTCACTAATCCATCATGGACATTTTTACGCACTGCTTTTTTCAAGCGTCGCAGAAAAGAGAACATCATTATGAATCGATAAGTCATAGACGAATATACAGTGGATGGGGTCAACGGGATAGCTGTGTCATGTGTTGGCCTTGAGGCATTAGAGTAGCCACTCTCTATGAAAGCTCTCACGTCAATTGCGAGAGTTCAGTGGGAAGGTATTAGTAATGACAGCACCTTCAATCTTTTCCAGGTAGGTATTCAAACGCAGATTGTGCTCATGTATCCATCACGCTCATCGCGCCCCACAGATCGACATACAGTCTCACACCAATGTAACCATACAGAATATGTTACAGGTAAGCGATCCCGCATCTGAGGAAGCACATCTCGGCTCATGTATTCTATCAATAGATGCTGACTTCCCGTAAGCTGCTCTTTCTTGTGATAATGACAACATACAAAGCTTAAGTCATGACAGGATCAATAGACAAACTTCGTCCCGAGAGTGCTTCGTATAAAACTCGGCGCTCCGCCTATGGGGATCCCACCGGATGCATGCCCGGGACGCGTGTCAATGTCCTTGAAAAATTGGAGGCCTGGGCTTCTGATGAGCAGGGCGCCAAAGTGTATCATCTCGTTGGGATGGCGGGCACCGGGAAGTCGACGATTGCACATTCACTGTGCGAGCTCCTGGACCCACGGCAAATGCTCGGGGCAAGTTTTTTTTGCTCTAGAACCTCAGATAAAACCAGGAATCCAAGCCTCATCATTTCGGGTGCAGCATACCAGCTCGCCAAGGGTTCGCCCACTATCGAGGCGGAGCTTGTGACAACCATTGAGAGGGACCCGGATTTGGTCGAGTCGAATGACTTGAAGGAGCAGTTTGAAAAGCTTATCGTTGAACCATTGCTGGCCGCTGTCGGCCCCAGGGTCAAACTTTACAAAATTGTCGTCATCGATGCTCTCGACGAATGTACAGACCGCTGCTTCGTTTACCGCTTCATCCAGCTCATCCTTGATTTCGCATCAAGCCTTCCCCTCAAGTTCTTTCTCGTCAGCAGACCCGACACTTCAATCACCGCCGCCTTCAATTCCTCCCAGGCTTCCCATGACACTTTCGTGCTTCATGACATCGAGAAGGACGTAGTGGAGAGCGACATCCGAATGTACTTGGAGAAATCGCTTGCCGAGATCAAGAGGTCCCAGAACTCTGACGAGGATGGGTGGCCTCTCAGGAGTGAACTGACTCAAATCGTCAGGGACTCTGGGAAGCTTTTCATCTATCCATCTACAACTGTGCGCTATATTCGAGATGGTGGGCCACACTACAAACATCGCCTTACGTTGTTGGCGAAGCGCGCATTGAGTCGACAACGAACCTCAGCCATTGACGATTTCTACGGAGGCGTACTCAAACATGGCTATGACGGTCAGGAAGACAGGGAATTATCCTGCACGAAGACCCTTGTCTCATTTGTCATATTCCTCCGACATCCCTTATCAGTCAACGCCCTTGCCATGTTGTCCGGAATACCAGATCCTACCATCTACTTATCACCCCTCAACTCCGTCATTCAGATGCCCACCGAACAAAACGTCCCTGTCGCCCCCTTTCACGCATCCTTCTCCGACTTTATCACAGACCCTGAGCGCTGTCCACCGAATCATTTCTCTCCATTCACTCCTCTTGTTCCCTCCAGTGCTCATGCAGAGCTTGCGCTCAAATGCCTGGAGCTCATGAACAGGTCGCTCAGATATAACATCTGTGACACCCCTGAAGAGCTGACCGTCTCGCGTATGGACAGAAGGAATCCACCCGAGAATGCCGGCAAAATTCCCGAGGCGCTCCGATATGCATGTGTTTACTGGGCCACCCATTTGAGTAAGGTCAAAGGCTCAAACCAGCCGGCCCTCATTGGTGCTCTACGCGAGTTCTTGAATAGCCACCTCTTGCATTGGTTGGAGTGTCTGAGCGTGACCAGTCAACTAAGGAGAGGAGTTTATTCACTTCTCCGTGCAAGTGGCGCTATCTCTGTAAGCATTGATTGAGAGAAAGTCAAGTCCGTGTGCTGACGCCGTCGCAGGGGATGCAAATTACAGATGGTGAAGAATTACGACAACTCGTTGACGACGCCCGTCGATCCTTGCAGCTGGGTTTCGAGTGTATTGAGCAGCACTGCTTCGAGGTCTACCAGTCGGCATTCATATGGATTCCTAGGAATTCGTTGATGCGTCAAATCTATGGTGCACAGGCAAAGCCGACGGCAAGGGTTGCGCTAGGTATAGGGGACCGATGTTACTTTGCATCAAAGGGGGTTCAGTGGTTAATTCCGTCGCATTCGCCAATGACAGTAGACAAGTTGTCTCCAGATCGGATGATTGGATGGTCAGGGTTTGGGATGCGACAACGGGGGAGTTGAAAGCCAAGCTGGAGGGCCACGAAGGTCGGGTGAGATCTGTCGTTTTCTCGTGTGATGACACACGGGTTGTCTCGGGATCGAATGATGGCACAATTAGGGTTTGGAATGTGAGGAAGGGCAAGTTGGAAGCCAAATTCGAGGGCCATACAGACTCGGTGACATCAGTTGCTTTTTCATGCGACGGCATGAGGGTTGCCTCCGGATCAGACGATGAGACGGTCAGAGTTTGGAATGTGACGACAGGCGAGCTAGAAGCCAAGCTAGAGGGCCACTCAGGTTCAGTGTCATCTGTTGCTTTTTCACGTGACGGCATGCAAGTTGCCTCTGGATCGGATGATGGAACAGTCGGGATTTGGAACTGGGGGACAGGCGAGCTGGGAGCCAAGCTAGAGAGCCACACGGGGGTGGTGAGGTCTGTCGCTTTTTCACGCGACGGCATACAGGTTGCCTCTGGATCGCATGATGGGACAATTAGGATTTGGAATGTGACAACAGGCGAGTTAAAAGCCGAGCTGACAGGCCACTCAGGTTCGGTGACATCGGTTGCTTTTTCGGACAACACACGAATTATCTCCGGATCGTATGACAAAACGGTCAGGATTTGGAATACGAGGACGCGCAAGTTGGAAGCCAAGCTGGAGGGCCACATGGGTTGGGTGAGGTCTGTTGCTTTTTCGCATGATGGCATGTGGGTTGCCTCCGGATCGGGTGATGGGACAGTCAGGATTTGGAGTGCGAGGATGGGCGATCTGGAAGCCAAGACAGAGGGGCACACAGGTCCAGTTACATCTGTCGCTTTTTCACCCGACAGCACGAGGGTTGCCTCCGGATCAGGTGATGGGACAGTCGAGATTCGGAATGCGGGGGCAGGCGAGCTGGAAGCCAAGCTGGAGGGCCACACAGATTGGGTGACATCTGTTGTTTTTTCGCGCGACAGCTTGCGAGTTGCCTCTGGATCAGATGATGAGACAGTCAGGATTTGGAATGTGACGACAACCAAGCTGGAAGCCAAGCTGCAGGGCCACACGGGCTCAGTGACATCTGTCACTTTTTCACGCAACGGCACGCGGGTTGCCTCTGGATCGCACGATAGGACGATTAGGATTTGGAATGTGACGACAGGCAAGCTGGAGGCCAAGCTGGAGGGCCACTCAGGTTCGGTGATATCTGTCGCATTTTCGCACAACGGCATGCGGGTTGTCTCCGGATCGGATGATTGGACAGCCAGGGTTTGGAATGTGAGGAGGGGCAAGTCGGAACCCAAGCTGGAGGGCCACACGGGTTCGGTGAGGTCTGTCACTTTTTCGCCCAACGACATGTGGGTTGCCTCCGGATTAGATGATCGGACGGTCAGGGTTTGGAATGCGATGACAGGCGAGTTGGGAGTCAAGCTGGAGGGCCACACGGGTCCGGTGACATCTGTTGCTTTTTCGCATGATGGAAAGCAGCTTGTCTCATCCCAGCTTGGCCGTGGTAGAGTTTGGAACTTGACTACAGATGGGCTCCACTTTCTGACCAATGATTCACGCAACATTGAACTCCAATCTCATCCCCTCTCCCTTTCCTTGTCTGATGATGGTCACTGGGTGGCAGGCGCACATCATCATTGCTGGATTCCCCCTTCCTATCGGGATATCAGTTCATGTGCAATTTCTGCTGACACAGCCTGTTTTGGGTATGCGTCTGGCTCTGTAGTTATTCTGGACGCGACCTTGAAGGTAACGCTGGGAATTGAGGTGCAATCATATATCTATTTAGCTAACATTTGTTCAGACGTCAATCAAGGATCTCTTGAAGACACTCTCAGATATTTTGCATAATGGGCAGAAACGAGACGCTCTCCTTGAACTGAAGGATGAACGCGCACGACTGGTGGTAGACTTTTTGGACTCGGTGAGCATCTCGCTGTTCGTTGATTGATTTCTCTGGATCAACCTAATCTTGCTTCACAGGCTCTCATTCAGCCAAATTCCTCGATACCCTGGCTTCGAAAGCACGCAGTAATTCTCCTTTACCGGCTCTGCAAGGCCTCGAACCTCTATCCTCGGTGCTATGTCCTCCAGGGTATAGATATTGGCACACGTGAGGACGGTGGAGGGTTCAGCGATGTTCATCAAGGACGCAAAGGCGAACAAGTCTTCTGCTTGAAGATCATACGTACCAACCGGAGCTCAGGTGCAGCCGCCATGTTGAGGGTATATCCCCCTATTCCCTATTCGCTAAGCCCCTTGCGCTCATTCGTGTTACCAACAGGTTTGTGCCAAAGAAACAATCCTGTGGCGCCAACTGGATCATCCCAACATAGCGCCCTTCTACGGTGCTTATTACCTCGACGAGACCCGCAAACAAATTTGTCTTGTGTCTCCTTGGATGAGCAACAGCAATATCGTTATGTATCTTAACAAGAACCCCGATACACCACGTAAACCACTTGTCAGTGCCCTAGCTCTTTCGCACTCTCAGAGTTACTCAATTCGATCCTAAGATCTACGACATTGCCCTTGGTCTTGAATATCTCCACGAAGAGAGCATGGTTCATGGTGACCTCAAAGGAGTATTGTATATGCTTGACCCAACTTGAATCCATTGCTGATTTGGTGCACAGGTGAACATTCTCGTGAACGATTTCGGAAGGGCCTGCATCACTGATTTCGGGCTGTCCTCTCTCCGAGCCGACAGAACATTAAGCTTCGCGACTGGGACTACTGTTCTGGACTGTTCGTATCGTTGGGCTGCTCCTGAACTGGTTAAAGAGGACAGCGTCCGCTTCACCCCCGCAAGCGATATATGGGCTTTCGGATGTATCTGTTTTGAGGTATGTGTAAGTGTATTTTCTCACTGGTACGCTGATTGAACTTCGCATGACAGGTGCTGACTGGGCGGCTCCCGTTCAACGAATGCCGCACATACCCACCAATCATTAGGAAGTTAATCCAGGGTCAGTTACCATGTGGACCAGAACCAGCAAGTGCCCTAGCAGGGATCAGTGATTACATGTGTGAGCTTATGAATCGATGTTGGAAGGCAAACGCCGGCGATCGCCCGTCATGCCAGGATGTTGGAAAAACACTGAAATCGAACGGAATAACACGGGAAGCTGTGGACGAAGCTCAGGATAACATGCTATACCACCGGCGGCGCTTCCAGGCAGCTATGGGGAAGAACGTAGACACGTCAGTTGATCTGACCAAGGTTGAAGAAATTTTCAATGAAGTATGTTGTTTTCTTCAGTTCGTCATACACTCGAGGATTGATCAATTTTGACAGCTTTGATGTCCCGCTCCCGATCACTAGTAATCACCATTGTAGTTTGGCTGTTCGAAGTCGGGCCAAGGCCATTCTCGTTTTCCAAACAAATTACGGGAGTGGGCCACTCGGCTACCTGAGGAATCAGCGCATCGACGTGCTTCGATTGTGTTTTGGCTACCGTGCCTTGACAAATCATTTATATATATTTTTCTCGATATTTCACGACACCTTGACAACTCACGCCCCTTATGATGTATTTCGTAGGATAAATTGCGCCATGCCTTGACCAATTGTATTGACCTTTTCCTTAGGGTATATAGTCTTGTACTTCTCGTAGTATAGCTATTGAATTTCCCGCTATTCTTCTTTTTTTTTAAAAAAAAATCCACTTTTATTGCAAATTTCCCGCTATTCGCTGTTCCTATGATCACAAGCCCTTAATCTAAATCTCACATTGCCTATGATGCTCGTCCCCTTCGAACTCGCACATTCCGGCCCACAAAATGAATGGTATTACATTACTTATCCTAAAACATGATCATCACCTACGTTTCAAACTCGAGTCCAAATTGAATATGCGAACATAGCGGTAAAAAGGAAAAGTAAGGATGTCCCGGCGAGCAGTCACAACCGCGAATCAACAAGTGCCGCCAACTCTCCTCGACTCTCACCCCCTCAAAAAAATCTTCGCATCAGACGACAACGCTCTCGCCAACGGACTCGACTTTTTCGGTTGCGACACTGGTGCTTTGAGTCCCGACGGACTCGAGGTCGCTGCAACCGTCGACGATATAGACGGGCCAGACAAACCCACACCTTCCCCACCCTCGCCCTTCGCTGACGCTAAATTCAACTGTGGCAGCCCATCAGCATCAACAACCGTACCCCTCAAACTCGCAGACCCAGCAGAACTAGAATAATCCATCTCGTACGGAGCAGAAGCCTGCGAATAAACCGATGCCGACACTGTACTCGTCCCACTCCCTAAGGAAGCAGTAGAATGCGCAACAGATCCCTGCGAATACACGCTCGATTTCGTCGCCGACAATTTCTCATATACTCTCGAACTCGACCCGGGAGGGATACTCGGTGCAGCACCAGGGGGTAACCCCAAACTCGCCCCACCATTCCCGTTCCCTCTATACCCAAATTCTCGTTGATATTGAGTAGGTATTGTTGGTACGGCCGGGGAGGGTGTCGAACCGAGACTCATTAGTCCGAATTCGGATGTTTTGGCGCTACTCCCAGATGTAGAATACATAGATGCCGAAGTTTCCGTCCCTGTACTCTTCGCCGTATTGCTTCGTGTCGAGGGGAGCTTGGTAGCTGGATTCAAAGACGCTGATGCTGAGGTTGGGACGAACGCAGCCTGTGTCGGAGTGGGAGTCGTAGAGCCTTGCGGTTCGCCAGATGATACGGATCTAGCTGTCACAGGTGTAGGGGTTGCCGGTGGACTAGGCGTCATAGGCACCGGCATGGCTGTTATGCGGGGTGTCCCAATGTATCCATCACGGTCATGAATAGCCGTGTTTCCAGCAGAAGGTGGCGTTGACGTCGACGATCGTATTTGGGTAAGACTTGCAGCGGTAGGCGAGTCACGGGGAGCCAAAGCCATATTCCCGACATTAGGATTGGGTGGTGTAGCAGTCGAAGTTGAGCCAGGTGGAGGTGTAGCCCGACCAATAGGCATAGTGACTGGTACCAATGAGGTCGTCGGTGAACTAGCTTCAGACCTGGTCCCAGAGTTCGAGTTTTCAGGCCCCATAACATCTCTAACGACTCGCCCCAACTCTCCACTCACTTCATCGCTCACTTGTCTCACATGTCCAGCAAATGGGTCAACGAAATCACTTCCCTCCCCGGGTGGAGGCCAAACACCCTCCTCTCGGAATATCGATCCAGATTCGGAAGCGCGTGCGCGGAAGAGTGAAGGTGCGGGTGAATGTGTAGAACGGGTGTACGTGGTTGGACTTGGACCGGAGTGGGTAGTTGGGGTGGAAGGTTGTGAAGGCGACGAGAAAGGGTTGTTGGGGGGGTTATACGCTGTAGATGAACCCGGTTGATAAACACCAGGCCCAGTATCAAATCCCGAGCTCACACCACTTGGAATACGACTATGTCCATCCGATCCTACATCCCTATACATCCGCATGCCAACTCCCCCAGCACCCCGTCCAAACGGGACATCATCATCGAAATCTTCATCCTCCAATAACCCTTTCCTTTCTCTCCTACCCTTCCCACTGCGCAAAGCGATTTCATCCCATAGTTTCCGGAGACGGTTACGCCTATATGCAAAGACGACACCGAGGATGATGAGGAGGATGACCACGCCCATAGTGGTCATCCCTGCAATGATTCCGACGCGGTTCTGAGGGTTAGGCCGAGAAGTTGCGGTGGAGAGGGACGTCGGGAGGGCCGAGATGGACTATTCATAGATTAGGGTTGTAAGGCGGCCGTGGTTAACATTAAATTAGCCTCGTTGCGAGTGGTCAGGAGAAGGGGGACGTACAGTCGATACGGATCCATCGCCTAGTGTTGTGACGATGGTAGTGAATGAGGTTGTGAATGTATCGCTTGAGGTTGATGTGCTGGATGGAGTTGGCGTTGGCGTGCTGCTAGGTGACGGTGGCGGAGGGGTGCTTGAGATTGTGCTCTCGGAGGAGGAAGAGGATTGAGAGGGTGTCGCGCTTGAGGAGGATGAGGGTGGTTGTGAGCTGGAGGGTGGTGCTGAGGAAGACGACGAAGGCGGCTGGGAGGAAGGAGGGACTGAGGATGAGTCTGGTGGTGTGCTCGTGCTGGGTTGGTTTTCACTTTGATTAGGTTTTGCGAATCAAGATTTTAAGGACGTACTCTGATGAAGATGGAGGGTTTGGTGTTGAGGTTGGTGTTGGGTCCGGAGTCGAGCTCGGCGGGCGTCTCGTCTGCGGGACAGTAAAATCAATTCATCGTCCGAGCCCCTGATGGTACATATAACTCACAGGGGTCGTTATGCTAGTGTCATTTTCAGTCGCTGAGCCGCTTGGAGGTGTGTCTTGACGCAGTCGAATAGACATGGTGGTGGGAAGAAAAAAGGATCCGAAACGCGAAGATATACTCTCTCAGGCTCGCATTACTGCCATCATGCATCAACAGTGCACAGCCGAGACCAATTAAGTAGTGTTCTAATTTTTACACAACATATCGCCGTACTACTGCATCATCGCTGGCAGTCCATACTTCTGTTCTTTTTTCAGCAGCCCGAACACGGACGTTGCTCACAGGATCGCAGTCCACACCAATCAGCTCGACAAGCACGCCTGGTCCTTCAGGGATAATGCTCGCGACATATGGCAGTCCATCCGTCGTCGCGATTGCCAACCCAACATTGTACCCTTCCATAGTACTCTCCTGAGGACAAGGAGCAAAGTTGAGGTCACTGATGCTGGCCTCGTTGCGTCGAAACGAGGTCAAGGGCGTGGAGAGTGACCGAACGTCATACAATGTCACAATTCCATCAGACGCGCCCGTTGCCAATAGATACTGGGAAGGGAGATATGATATCGCGTTTATCGGTGATGTCGAGGCCGCTGCTGGTGACTTGTTGATTAATGTATGGGTACGCCAGTCGAATACTTCAAAAGACCCGTTTTGGAGACCTGCGTAGGTGATGGTATGGGCTACCTCCGGGGTCTCTCGCTCGTCCTGGGTTTCAGGCTGTGGAGTTTCTTCGCCGTCTGGGGGTGTTGGAGTCCGGGTCCCTATGCTGGTACATAAAACAGGGGCAGATGCTTTTAGAGTGTGTATCACACTCCCAGATGGAACATCCCAGAGCTTGAGAGTGGTGTCCCACGACGAGGAGATAATGTTCCTCCCGAGCCCGACAATGCAGGCTGACGTCACCGACCGGGTGTGTGCACGAAGGACGCGTACAGGGTGAACCCTCGTCCCCAGCCCTGAGGACGACTCGGGCCATGTCTCAGGGAACTCGGCGGACAGGATAGAGAGGGCAAAGTCTGCGCCACATGTGAGGAGGACGCGAGAGGATGGGAAGAATTGGAGAGAGGTGACGTTGGAGGCGTGTGGTTTGGAGACGAGCTTGCGCTTGGTGGTGTTGACCTGCTGGACGCTTGGTGCGTTGGGAAAGGCAGATGGACTGGGTGGGAGGGGAGTGGTGGGATAAATGACAATCGAGCCGTCGAGATGGCCGGTGGCGAATCTGGTGGTGTCTGGCGAGACATCAAAGGCTGTAATTCGCTGGGGCTGAGAGGGATGAGCAGAGTCGTAAAGAGAAAGGGACGGACGGACGCACTCTGAGAGGATTTGTGCGTTCCGAGTCGTTGTAGTCTTGCGTCGGTAGCACGACGGGGGTCGGTGGAATGTCCAGAGACTTGCAAGCAACAGAGTAACCCTTCAAGTCCTCAGCAACTCGGTAGCTTTCAGGATCACGCAATGCTCACAGTATCTGCCTTGACAAAGTCGACATCGCCGTCCTTCGCGTTGAATCTCACGAGATCTCGCTTGATATGATCCAGTTCAACTTCGACCTTGGCGTGCACCGAGCTCTCTCCGGTCTTGTAACACGACACCCAGAACTTGTCCACAGGGACGAGACCGTCATCGACATCCTTTATCACGTCGTTAAAGTCCCTCTGGACGGTGACGACAGGGAGAGAGATGTAGGCCATGGATGAGGTTGTTGTATGTGAGTGTTTGTGGAAGTGATGTATGTAGGTATTAGATTTCACGGTAACCACGACTATTTTTCATCCTCAAATGTCGCTGCCTCCTCCCAGGACTCTCCGCACAAAGAGAAACTTCAAAGCTCTCCAGCTCCCAACTGGCCCAACACTCAACCTCGCCCCCACTGCTTCCCCATCAACTGGCTTCCGAAAACCACCACCTCCCACCACTTCAATATCAACCACAGGCACATCCTCCACCGCCACTGCAACCGACTCCAGCACCACCGTCCTCCCAGGCGCAGGCGCCACTCCACTACCCTCCGCACTTAATCCAAATGCACCTATACCCAGCACCGGCGATACCCCAGTCACTTCGCAACAGCGCAGTGCAATTCGTGCGACCATCACCCAAACCATCGCCGGCTTCCCTCGCAAGTCTCTAGACCTACAAAATGAGAAACTTGTACATATCCGCGAAATTGGCCAAGGAAACGGAGGGAGTGTCTCTCTCGTCCGACATCGCGATACGGATATCATCATGGCTAAAAAGGTATGTGATCCCTTACACCCTATCCCGTTGTATCTCCCGATTCAAGGCTTGGCTGACGCACTAGTGATAGATCGTGCTCATAGACGCTAAACCAAGTGTCCGAAAACAAATCGTTCGCGAACTCCAGATCATGCACGAATGCAATTCGAAATATATCATCGAGTGTTATGGCTCGTACCTCGCTGATCCAAACATCTGCATCTGTATGGAATACATGGATCGTGGTTCCTTTGATTCGATATACAAAAAAATCGGTCCGATTCAGATCGAAGTGGTTGCCCGCGTTGCTATGAGCGTATTGGAAGGCTTGAGGTATTTGTATGATGTTCATCGGATCATTCACCGAGGTGCGCAATATTTCCGATGCTTCGAATGCATGGAAGCTGACAGGCTCTAGATATTAAACCCTCAAACATCTTGTGCAACACCAAAGGCGAAATAAAGCTCTGTGATTTCGGTGTATCGGGTGAACTCATCAACTCGATAGCCAACACATTCGTCGGTACATCCATCTACATGAGCGTACGTCCCCTCCTCTCCTCCTCCACCCCTCACCACTCACACTTCAACCCTCCGCAGCCAGAGCGTATCCAAGGTGCAGAATACTCTGTCAAATCCGACATCTGGTCTCTCGGCATAACCCTTGTCGAACTCGCCACAGGCCGTTTCCCCTTCTCTGACGATGAACCCGACTTCGACGACCCCCTCTCCCCAGGTGCAGGTTCCGGTCTCAGCAACAACGGAAGCCGACTCCCGGACCTAGACGAAGAAAGCGTGATGATCATCACAGCCGCAACCGCCAGCCTAGACCTCAACCCATACGCGACATCACATTCATCTTCAACAGCTACAGCAGGCACGACCCACGCCATAACCAACGCGAATGCCAATACAATCTCTTCTCCACCTCCGAGTTCGACAGTTCGGCGTGGACATACGAGGAGAAAGTCGCATGGGGTTAGTTTACATGGTGGTGGGATGACAATGTCGATTATCGAGTTGATGCATCATATTGTGCGCGAGCCTGCGCCACGGTTACCTGAGGGAAGGTTTGCGAAGGATGCGGAGGAGTTTGTGGCTGCGTGTTTGGAGAAGGAAGTTGAGATGAGGGGGACGCCTGGTGTTTTGTTGGTGCGTGTGTCGCTATTTTTGAGTTGTGAGGTGCTGATGCTGATGGGTTGTTTTTTATAGAACTATAAATGGGTGCAGGATGCTAAGAATTCGACGTTTGATCTTGCGGCGTGGGCGACGAGTTTTGACTAATCCGAATGTGCTGAGTATAATGTCCCCGGTTTTTTTTTTTGTCTTTCTTGGTTCTTTTTTGTCAGGATTGTGGTTTGTTTTTCGTCCTTTCCTAACTTCTTGGTGCTGTCATTCAAGTCTTTGTGACTGTTACCCCCAATGCTCAGCTTATCATACTGATACCAGCGTATTACTGATTGCGTCTTGAATTAATAGGCGTTTTTGAATGGTTTGCAAAGGTCTCGTTGATACTTTGGCCCCGTAGGGCGCTAAGTGTCGTCATAAATTAAACCGGGACCGGCTAAATTAAATTTATCCACAAGGTTCATCAAGCTCAAGATATCTCGTTTCGACCCTCATATAACCCATTTTGTCTCCAAACATCCACCCTGATAACACATTCGGGTCCAAGTCAAAATATATCATACTCCAAACTCTCTCATTCTTCCCAGATGGCAAGCAGCTGCCTCTGGGCAAAGCAAATGGATTCCTCCTACTCGCTCGTGAGGCATATGGGACGGAGGATGGTGATAGACCGGATGTGGTCATCAATGTTGATGCTAAACTGTCGATGGCTTCGATATTGTCCCCCCGGATGCGCGGTAATCTGCTCTCCACCGTTTTCTCTGTTTCGCGACATCGCGGCACCGGTTCAAGCCGACACTATGGATTCTGAAAATATTACAGCCACATGATTAGGTGATGATTCAAATCACTTGTCTATCTCTGATAATGATGACTCGATGACAGATCGTCCTTGTTTTCCGGTGACGGCTGAGGACTGAGCCGAAATAAGGTATGGCGGGAGTTCACGGCAATTCACCATGTTCACATGCCCTGTCACGAAGCCTTGAAGTTAGGAAAGAGAGGTTATGTGAAAACACTTGTTGCCATGACGTGAGTGAGTAATTCAGTAGAAGAGGACTTAGATCGTTGAAACATGACCAGCGTCGAAACTCTCCATCCACCAACTTGAAACCTAACTCTCCGTTCCTCTCTTCAAGGACTTTCTTCCAGCTCCTCCAGTTTGAGATCGAGTACAACAATGCCCTTCTTCTCCCATTCCCAGAACATGGTCATCCATGATGGCCAATTTATCGACAATTCAATCGGAGTCATCCAAATTTCGAACGCCCCAACCGAACAAAGCGGTAAGCCCACACAATCCAAGCAGACACGCAAGCTCATGTCCGGATTTCCACTCAGGTATCGATATCCTGCTAGAGGCATCTAATCCTGATGCTGCATACGACTCCTCTGCCCGCGATCCACCTCCTCGCTGCTTCCCCGGAACTCGCAGGCAATACGTCGAAGACATCATAGACTGGGCTATTCCATCTGTTAGCCTTGATCCTCCGCCGATATTCTGGATGAAAGGACCAGCTGGCGTTGGGAAATCGGCCGTAGCTCAGACCTGTGTGGAAACACTCAAAAGTCGAGGCAAACTCGGAGCAGCGTTCTTCTTTTCTGTAAATGGACGAAGCAAGCCCAAAGAGCTCTTTACTACCATTGCGTACCAGCTCTCTACCCAGTTTCCCAGTTACCGTGATCTCGTTGATCAGCAGATTCATCGTGACAAGGCCATCGTCCACAAAACAATAGCATCCCAATTCAGGGAGCTTATCATCAAGCCGTTGCAGGAACTGGAGGGGAATGCGACGAGCATTGGGAAGAGGGTCCCTATCTTCGTTGATGGACTCGATGAATGCGAGGACGAAGATGCACAATGCGAAATCATCGAGATGGTTTCGGCCGCAGCCCGTGATGGCACTATTCCCCTCTGTTGGGCTTTCTTCAGTCGCCCAGAACCCCATATCGAAGCTACGTTCGCAGGGGCAGACATCGCTTTACTCTGCCACAAAACGACCCTTCCCATTTCACGAGAAGCCGATGGAGAAATCGAGCTGTATCTTCGCAGTGGCTTCGAAAATATTCTTAGACGTCGCAATATCTCGCTGAAATCTCGGTGGCCTTCTGACAGCGACATAGCCACGCTTGTAAATGCTGCAGCTGGTTTATTTGTTTACCCGGCAACAGTTCTTCGGCTTGTTGCCAGCGCAGGCTCATTCCCGGATGAACGGCTACGCGCAATTCTTGCTATCGTCTCGGATCGTGGTGGTAAACCCACTCTCAGCGCTGGACCTACCTCACCCTTTGCCCAACTCAACGCTATGTATACGCTGATCATGCAACGTATTTCCCTTGAAATACTTCCCGACGTTCTCCTCTTCTGTGCGATGTTATGCTTCAGGCGATCACACAGGAGCCGTGATAGCAGGGGCGTAATAATGCACAGCAATACACTGGGGTTTTCCGAGTTCAAATTCAAGACCGTCTGCAACCAACTAAGTGCCGTACTCCACTTCCAGGAAGAGCAGATACCCCTCATCTTCGATCACACTATCGATACACGCCGTCCTTTCCAGCATACAAGCCCCGAGGTTGTCCGGCACCTGCGGAGATTGATCTACTCCTCGCTTGGGGGGTCAATCTTTTTCTACCACAAATCATTTCTCGATTTCCTCGCTGATCCAGCCCGCTCGGGTGCTTATTGTGTCACATCCCCACCTTTGCACAATGCTTTGTTTGAACACTGTCTCAAGCTCCAGCTCGAGTACCAGGAAAGCTACCGTTTTCAAGGATCTGGTAGGCCTTCAAACACTGTTCGTTGACCTTTCTCACTTGCGTGCTTAGAACTGGTCCTAGCACCTGGTGTACCCGATTCAGCTTCCTCCCTTTCATATCCCTATACAAATGAACTCGTCAATTCCGTCATCAAGGCACAGGTACATGATATGCTTCATGTAGCATGCTTGGAACTTGGTGATATACCTATCACAGACTTTCAACTATTACGGCAGTTCCGTCACGCTGATTTTCGCAAAAGCCTGTGTATCAGGGCAAGCTATTGTGCAGGGCATGATGATTTGCTGGATTTTTCGGCTTGGAATTATGCTGGCTATTGCAGATTTTTCAATCAGACCCAACTCTTTCGGATTCCCCCTAATGAACGTTCAAAGTTCGATCTCATTGAATTTAAGAGGGTGAGATGATTATTTGATTGACTTGGGGATATTCTGATCACGATCTTTCGAAGATACTTAACCGAAAGCTACAGGCAGGAATCATACAACCATGTTGTTCCAATTTCGGCCCCCAGTCGAAGTTCTCCGTCCACAATACTGGGTCTCAAGGTCAAGTATTTTCTGGATTATACCTTGCCGGGCATGGCCCCAAGTCATGTTTCTGGTATTGGGAAATTCATTTCGAACCAAGGTGTTATCAGGGATTCATAACAACCAATCTTGCGGAGGGAGAAAAATTATATCAAGAGAAATGGCTTAACTTTTAACCCAAGGGTGATTAGTAATCACGCGGGGACTTGAAGGCGATGTTGTATGTCTAGAGGATATTTATGGCAATAAGGAAGTAGTAGGGGTACTAATTAAATTGGCATTATATCGGGACTCTGTTGGATCACTCCAGGAATGAGTATGTTATCCCAAGTGCACTGTAAGATTGTAATCTACCATGCAAAGAAAATATTCGGTAATTAGCCGGCAACTGGATTCGCAACATAGCAATGAGGGAAATCTCCTAAGTTATTGGGACGAGAAGAATAGTTGAGCTGGAACCATGGGGAGGGAAAATGTTGGTTACTGGAGTGAGTGTCAGGACAGCTTGTGAAGGGGCATTCTGTTGCTCGAGATCCGAACTGACAAGTGCCGAGAACATGCTGAGAAACGATGACGAAAGCGCCGCTTCGTATGCAGGTGAACGTGACTCTCCACAATGGGTCTCCTTGCACTTATGCCAATCATATTTTGCAAGTGATACGAAACACTTCTCTCGTTTGACGTTCTAAATTTCCCGTGTACAACATTGCTTCTCGTTCACTAGTAGGATGAATATGTAACACTAACGTCTGAGTTCCCTCAGCCTGAGAGCTGTCCTCAACTCCCCCTTGACCATGACGAACCTATCCAACAGCTCTCTTTCCCACTGATCAGGATCATAGCCGTCATCCCATGTCATATCAAATTTCCGAATCACGTTGGCAATTGCAAGCCTCATCTCTATTAATGCAGCGGGTTTTCCCGGGCAGTTGGCTGGTCCTGCTGAAAATGGAATGAATGCGTCTCTTGACAGTATGAATGGTTCGGTGTCATCAGAAGCCGGAGATGCCTTCGTGTGGGGATTTTGGAGCCACCGTTCTGGCCAGAAGTCGTCGGGTCGAGGAGAGAAGTATCCGGGATTCCGGTGCATTGCATATGGCGAAACAACAACTGACGTACCCTCAGGGATATACCTGTTATGAGAAAATTTCAGATCGAGCGCGAAAAAAGGGTGATTATTTAGGTGAGTTCACGCGAGGAAGTTAACGTGAAACTTCCATCTTCAGCATAAGGGCTACTTACATCGATTTTCCAAGTGCTTTACCACCGCTGCCTTTGGCCGGTGCACGGTTGAGGTATGTCGGTACTGGCGGCTGAAGCCTTAGGGTTTCATTTCTAAACGGCGCGTCAGAGTTGAGTCACAAATTGTCGCAGGCCAGCCACCATACTTACATCACCGCATTCAAGAAACCCAGATTCGTCAACTTGTCCGCTTCAACAGACTCTGATCCAGAAAACGCCTCATCAACTTCTGACTGCAGTTGTTTGTAATACTTGGGATAGCGCATGAGATAGTAGAAGACATTGCTCAGGACTGAAGCCGTCGTATCAGCACCCCCGACAATGGCCACGAGAGAATTTTGTATCATTAGAGCTTCAGGGTCCATGCCAGAGTCCGTTTCTTCTGCTGCTTCGATCTTCAGAAAGAGTTAAGCAAGGGCAAGATCAAGTTGCAAGAACACATTACCATATAGTGGAAAAGGTCTGGATGCTTCGGGGTCTGATTCAGTCTTCGTTTGATCTGGGCTTGTGCAAACTTCATGAAGCTATCCATTCTGGCATCGACGATGGGCACCTTCCTGAGGATTGGAAGGATCCAGGGAAGCTGTTGTGTAAAATTTGGGATCCTAAAGGCTCGCCATCAGTATAGCATCAAGGCATTTGGAAAAAAGAACTGACCTCATTCCATCGTACATTGCGTGGACGAATCTGGAAGGATCACCTTCCTTCAAGGTATTGAAGGAACCTCCGCACCTAGAGAAACGTAAATTAGTCATTGAAATGTGCACAAGTCAGTAATAGAACGTACACTAAATCGCCCATGAAGTCAAATGTCAGGTAACTGATCCACTTCGCCAGATCGACCCTCCCAGTGCTATTGGACGAGCCGTGACAAGCTTTCTCCAATCCCTGCACTAGCTCCTCCACGCGCTTTATTAAAAGCACCTCATATCCCTTGACAGGTGCAGCAGAGAAGGCCCTGTTCCACGGCTTGCGCAGTTTCGCATGTTGTTCCAGATCCCGAACAACGATCAGGCTGTCATAACTTTTCCCATCCTTTTCTCCAAATAGCCTGCCATCCCAAACTGTCATCGTCATAATAGGAGTACAAAGTTTTAGTTGAGGATAAATTATGAAGAGTTTATGAATCAGAACGGCTGGCGACTCTTTGAAAGGCGAGCGTTTGACTTACCTGGTCCTTTAGGCATTCCTTGTGATCCAAGTATTGAGGGAATGAAGTCTTTATCAATAATCGAGAGTTCATTCGGGCCTGGGCAAGGAATAAGCGTCAAGCAGTAGCAGGGCGGAGGGTGGTACTCACCGGTACGAACGACGGGACCGTAGCGTCGGTGGAGGTCTCTGGTCCAATGGTGCGTTCCTTCGTGCAATGCAATCCAGGCACCCACCCATTTTGTTATTCTGCAGGAGAGAGGTCCTGGATATTTGTAAAGAGGGTGGAAAGGAGATAGACGGTAGGCGACAATAGAGGAGAGTAATGTCACGTAGTAAACAGAGAAAGCGGCATATATTGCTCGCGGAATCGTGTAATAATCAAGTAGGAAGCTGGATTGAAGTGCCGGTATTAAGAAGAGGAATAAGACAGATCCGCGAGTGCTGTTATTCTCATTGTGATGAAAGTATGTGTGGGCACACTATTCGGTAATTAGCACATGTTCGATAGGCCGACCATCCATTGTGACCCACCAGAGCAGACACAGCATTCAAAGTAAGGATAGCAGGGAGGGAACCAAAGTCCATGGCTATCACACTGAAGACAGTGGATGCTAAGCACACGGGGGCATCTCGACATCAGCCCTTTCGCACCATGTGACATCGTGACCAACTCCGATGCAATAGTACATCCAACCATCAATGCATCAACTACCTATTCCTCGCCCACCACCACTATTCCGAGTATCCTCCTTTTCTATTACGCTCCCATTCGCATACAATTTTCTTAAACCCACACACCTCTCCCTTTTGCATTGATTCATATTTACTCAAATAGGACCACGGCACAGGTGTTCGAAGTGATGTGATTACTGGGGCGACTCGACACGTTCCCACTTCGACCTCACCGCCTGGGGCCTCTGGGCATCTACAGCCCACAGCCTCCCATTCCCAAATCACATAGTGTCAGTGTCCTCATTTAAACTAATAATTCATTCTATTCTATCTGGTGCCACGGACAAGAAACATATTCCACGTGATCCTCGGCTTTCGACTCGTCTCTTCGCACTTCAGCCACACTCTCACAGTCTCATGATTGTATTACCCTAAGATTGAAGACGTCCCCGAAGCTTATCGGTCTCTGCATGTTTCTTCCTTTACCTCTAAGAGTGACTTGTTGCTCAGTTGACACTTTAACTTACCTGCACGTTTCGCGACATACTCTGATGTCGATTACCATCATATGCAGTGCGCCTGCTCTGTTGCTTCTTCATTTCGTTATCCGCACTTGTGACTGCGAAACTGGATATATTTATGCTTTCCAGTCCACTGCACATCTCAACCAACGTCCTTTGTCAACCCCATTTCTATCTGCTAATCCGGCATACCTGCCATCTCCTTTACATCTACACTACGTTCACCCTGGCACCTATCACCATCGTCCTTGGCGATGCTCTCTACATCTCCATCTACAACGCCACTAGTGCTTAGACTTAGGAGTCCCGGATTGGCTCAGCCGCTCGAAGTCAGGTTCAGTATAAACAAAAATATGGACTTGAAGGGATGTAGACGGGAAGGGAGCGAATGTGGGAACGGATCCACATGTGGACACGCCGGAAGCTTATCTCCTGACGCAGCGCCGGGCATAAATAGCCCTTGAGTTGGCTCTAAAGGATTTATGAAGAATAGACGCACTCAAGTGCACATCTGCAACGCCTGCTGCTCAGATCACTGCTTCTCATGCTTCTGGAACGAAACGAGTGGGCGTCAACGCGAGTGTATTTAAAGCCACCTACTGGGGACCAGAGAGCATTTGGACAAGTGCGAGAGTTATCGAGGCCATATCTACAGCCAGGGTGTCACAATGAGACTGAATATAGCACCATCATGATCCAATAAATGAAGTCTGTTGGTGGAGTATCATCTTTTGGATGCGAAGATTTTCTGCGTAGAGCAAATGTCGATGATAGAGCAAGGCGTTCCTTATTTAGTCGCCGATCATTAGTTTGACGCTTGTACCGTGGTTGCTAATTTCGTTGTTCCCCAAGTTCACGGCGCCTGTTCTCTATTTCATACGTAAATTCACATTTAACTTGGACTTTGATTCGAACCAGGGTAAGCAGTTTAACGTAATTCACTCCTTAGGAGAAAGGTGCCTTGACTCCCGGCCAGAGAAGCGCACGGTAACGACTGACGGTCAGAGCCCGAGATCAGTATTTTGGCAGCACTGGGACAGGAATACTGATCGGGGCATATTGTATACCTGGTACTACGTGGTCCCTGTCAGTACGAAAACTAAGTTTAGGATTCAGCATAGTCTTTTATGCGTGCATGACTGATAGCCTCCTACTCCACCCCACTTTCAAATCCCTGAGCTTGGATCCAATGTCTATATTTCCCAACGCACAGAATATAGTGGTCACCAAATCTCAATTCAAGGACAAGCAGCTAATCAACATCTCAGGCGGACCAACGGGTGAGTTCAGCCACTATGAGGCTTGAGCGTGTAGTTGAACTGAGGTCCACACCGTTCAGGCATTGATATCTTGCTTGAGGCATCTACTCCCAGCGCCGCATACGACTCCTCCGCCCGTCATCCACCCCCTAAATGTTTCCCTGGGACTCGTGTGCAATATGTCGAGGACGCCTTGCATTGGGCACTCCCTACCATCGGTGACACACCTTTGCCAATGTTTTGGATGAAAGGGCCGGCTGGAGTTGGCAAATCCGCAGTAGCCCAGACCTGTGTGGAAGAGCTAAAGGCTCGAGGAAAGCTTGGGGCAGCTTTCTTCTTCTCAGTAAATGGACGAAACAAACCTATCCACTTCTTCCCTACGGTCGCATACCAGCTCTCTATTGAATTCCCCCAGTACCGTGACCTTGTCGAGCAGAGAGTCCGCCTCGATAAGACGCTTCTCGATAAAGCGATGGCATCACAGTTCCGAGGTTTGATTGTTGAACCGTTACAGGAATTGCAGAGGAATGGGAAGGGAATTGGGAACAGGGTACCTATATTCATCGACGGACTTGATGAGTGCGAGAGCGCAGATGCACAGTGTGAGCTCATCGAAATTATTGCTACTGCGGCTCGCTCCGGCAACACTCCCTTCTGCTGGGCTTTTTTCACTCGTCCCGAACCACATATTGAGACGACATTTGCTCAGCCAGAAATTGCTACACTATGTCACAAGGTCGTCCTTCCTATCTCACGCGAAGCCGATGGTGAAATTGAGCTTTACCTTCGGTCTGGTTTCGAGAATATCCTCCGACGTCATAACATCTCAATGGAGTCTCCGTGGCCGTCCGACGCCGTCATCCAGTCACTTGTGGATGCCTCGGGCGGTTTGTTTGTATACCCAGCAACACTCCTTCGGTTCCTTTCCCAGCCTGGCTCATCCGGACCTGAAGAACCATTGCGCGCCGTGCTCGCCGTCATCTCGAGTCGCAAGGCTGGTAATCATTCTGCCAACACAATTTCCAAGTCTCCCTTTGCAGAGTTGGATGCATTCTACACGCTAGTAATGCAACGTATTCCTGTGGAGATGCTTCCAACAGTTCGCCTCCTGTTCGCTTCCGTATGCCACCGGAAATATACGCCACGATCCCTTGGCGTAATATATCAAAGCAACGTACTGGGAATGTCCAGGCTTGACTTTGGATCCATCTGTAACCAGCTGAGCGCCATACTCCAGTTTCATAACTGTGGCGAACCCCTGAAGCTTGACGATAATGTCGATACGAGCCGGCCATTCCAATATGCGAGCCGCGAGGTCATTCAGGAGCTGTGGCTTCTCGTTTGTTCTCGGCTTGGGGGGTCGATCTCGTTCTACCACAAATCGTTTTACGATTTCCTTGTCGATCCAACACGATCAGGTGACTTTTGCGTCATGTCTCCGGTCATGCGCCGTGCCCTATTCAAGCATTGTCTAGAGCTCCAGCTCAAATATCAAGAAGGTATTGCTTTACAAGGATCAAGTGAGTCTCCCGGCGCTGGCTTGACTTTTTGTCAATGCTTATAAACGTGACGTATATAGATATTGTCCTGGCACATTGTGTGCCTGATTCGGCTTCCTCCCTTTCCTATCCCTATACAAGCGAACTGGTCAACTCTATTGTCAAAGCAAAAGTCTATGACTCTCTCCACGGAGTATGTCTGGAACTCTGTGACTCGCCCAGCCTGGACCCTCGGTTGCAGCGGCAGCTTTGTCACGTTGATTTTCGCAAGAGCTTATGTGCCAAGACAAGTCTATATGCAGGGCATGTTGGCTTTTTGTGCTTCTCGGTTTGGGGCTATGCCGGTCGATCCAAAGTGATCGGTGGGACCCAGCTCTTTCGGCTTCTCCCTGATGAATTTTCAAGGTTTGATATCTGTGAGTTCCAAAAGGTGAGCCAATTCTCCGCGAGAGAGTGAGAGCTCTTTTTCATAGCCTCTGAAGATAATTGCACAGAAGCAACAACTGGGGATCATACAACCATATTACCCTAATTTCACCGCTTGGCTCAAGTCGTTCTTCGGTGACAAATCTCAGGACCACGTCATCTCTGGATTATACCGCATGGGGCGTGACTCCCAGTCGATTTTCTGGTACTGGGAGATAAATTTGGAATCAGGATACTATCAAGAATTCAGAGCAATCGACCTGGCTGAAGGAGAAAGGGTATATCGCGAGGAGCAGTTTGATTTATGGGACAAGAGTGGGCAGTGGTGGCAATGAAGTGAAGGCGGAGCCTTAAACACGAAGGCCGCAGTGGAAGTATCGTTGATGGGTGGGAACAGGGTGGTGAAACGTCTCTGTAAGACTTCGTATTGTGTTAATCAAACGTTAAATGTTAAATCCAAAGTCACATTCTCATATCATATCAAGACCATTTTTTCATTCTTTCTTCCTGCCAGTGGTAACAAACTACCACCAGTTTCTCATCCTTCCAGGCTTTCAGCAGAGCAGGAGTGGCGTAACGGTGAAAAATCCCAGCCTCAAGGAAATCCCCGCTTCAAGGTATGTATCCGGGGCCGATGTTAGAGCCAGCGTGGCACCAAGTTAAGAACTGGGAAACCAAGGTTGGACGATGATATTGCGGAAGAAAGCATTGATACCCCTTGAGAATCGATTCAACAATTGCGTACAGATGCAGATGCCGTGTCATTGTTGCCGGAGCTCAAGAGGACAGAGACGGGGTTGCGAGAAGGATCCGAGGTTGAGAACGGAGTGAAGTGGGTATATTGACACCTGAGAACATCAACGATGGGTGTCCACACGGATGTGTGTGGATGTGAGAAACGAAAAGGAAGAGAAGCCACATAGGGCCGTGTTGCGATGATGTCTTGATTTAGGCACTGCTGCCTAGTGGCTTTCAACGGCACAGAGAAATACGACCATGGGTGCATTCTACTTTAAGTATTTGGTCCCAGGCCTGACTGTATCAGTGGCTCGTGTTCCGGCCCTGGTATGTTGGGGGGGCTGAAAAGTCAACAGAGAAGGGAAAACGCGAGGAATGGTATTTCAATAGGGCCTGATAGCGGAAATGGTTTGTCATACAACTAGGGGAAGTCGTAGTAGATCTGGAGGAGGAGCGTGATGATCACGATCCACGTCCACATTGTTACTAGCACGCACCGAACCAAACACAACTTCGCACTCCCACTTCACCACCAGTGCAAACAGGACATTACTTCCTCCCTATTTCCGAGCTCAGGCCAACGCAAACACATGAGAAGGTTTAACGGAATCACTTCACGTGGCGGAGGGATGAGGACACCGATTATTGAGCTCATGCATCGTATTGTGTCGCAAGCTTATGTCGGGACCGCTTGAAGACAGCTGATGAACGACGCGGGCTGTTTTGTGAATGCAATTTTGGAGGAGGCCGGGATGAGCCAATATGCTGAGGTTTGTATGCGTGCACCTGATTCTTCAGTCGCTCCGCATCAAAACCGTGACCGGAAGCCAGACACCAATCCTCTTTACTCCCCATTCGCAAGAGGAGTCAACTCTACCTCTATGCTGGCTTCGTTCAGTTTGTTGCATAGTGCTGCCATCTTCTCTGTCTGGCGAGCTCTTGGGAACCCGCGATAACCCATCCGATTCATCTTGGCAAGACTAGATTTTGCGATCAATTTTTCTGGATGGGACGGAAAGAAATTGTCAACATCTATCAGAGTTTTGGTCGAGTACCATGCAGCCACGTCGATTATAGGCTTGGCGGGAGTGTTCACCATGTCTCCCAGCTTCCACTTCCCAGAACGCTGATAAATAAGGAGGAACAGAATTTTCTGACTCAACTCCTGTTTGTCACTGGTTCCGCGCATGTAGTCGAACCCAAGTAGATTCCACTCGTACAAAGCAGAAAAAAGGCGTTGCTGGCTAACAGTCACGAGTTTTTGGTGACAATAACGCCTGTGGCAAAATTCTGATTCACTATCGCCGCCTTTGACGGGGATCTGCACCAAGAACGCGGTCATGAGGTCGCCACCTAGTGGCAAAACATTTATACTTAGAACTTGCACCATGACTATAATTTCTTAGGTATTGTACCCCCAGGCGACTCCCGCCATAATCGCTACACCATCTAGTTGTGACCCTTTCCCCTCCATCCTATTATAATGAAGGAAGGGAGACAGAAATCACGGTTATTGTTCTACGGCACCGAAATATGCTGCTTCCTCTTGACTTTGTGCCGAGGAGGGGTATCTAATCTAAGTTCACGCCACAACATGTCAAGTCAGATGAATTATACGAGGCCGCTGATTTCACATCAAGCTCGACTCTGCGCTCTAGCCGCATCACCCCCCAAGGTAAGACGGCGTTCTGCCTCATCAACGCTGTCTCCTTGTAGATCATCACCTATCACTCGCATGAAATCTCACCCTCACACCTCTTTCTTGGAACATTATATTTTGCAGTGATGCCCGTACGTCAGCGCTTCAGCCCGTGGAGACACCTAATCTCCATTTTCCCGATTCGTCCACTCAAATGTGTCTGGAGCCCCTCTGGCTTCCTTCTCAGGGCTACGCGCTCAAGAGGATCGTGGACCTGGCTATACCCACATGATACGGGCAGAGACATAGAAGCACTACATTTGATCAAAACCTATTCTTGCATCGAAGATTCATTAATATTCATTCATCCAACAACTCATCAGGAGCGCCGTCACGCTTCTGCGATCATTCATGATTCTGACATCCCGACATAGTTTCAAGTCCTTGTTTGAGCGATAGCTTGGTCGATGCCTCTGAGCCCTTTGGCGCTATGATGACCTGGCACTCATGGATCCTACTAGTATATTGTACCTCCCATTCAGCCCACTTGAGCTACGTGATGCACAGCATCATCCAAAGACTCGGGAGCTCCCGCATGATCGGTCCTAAGCACCCTCGTACCCAATGGTACCCAATACCATCTTACTCGCCTCCATATCTCACGATACACCAACCCTCAAAAAACTAAAACACCACAGCCATCACCAAGCACCACGAATTGATGGCACCCAGGGCACCACGGCAACAATACAATTCTGCACACGTCAAATAACCAGTGACCATCAAACTCGATATCCCCGTCTGTCACTTCCCATTAAAGATTACGGAGCTCCCGGGCGTCAAGGCGTTCGCTTCTTTGCCCACCTGATTTAGAAGCCAGTGAGCCTCGTGGCTTCCGTGATGCTGCATATGAAGGCCGTTCGCGTGCCGCCTTGTGTGCGTGTGTGTGATTCTGTCGGCTGTGCCCTGTTACAGAGCCGTGGCAGGTTTCGGATTATCTGAGATCCGACAGAGATGAGGGCCATCACAACCGGACGTCTCCTTCGTCGCGGCTTCAACGAGAAGGCATCCGTCTAAGCGACGTTCACATTCTCGTTGTCATATCTCCCAACAAGACAAAGTTGCACGTCAACTTTCGGTGGCCGATGTATGTCAATGACAGAGAGACGGAAACAGAAATCATAAATATTCAGTGCCAAAGCTACAGACAAGGCGAGATATATACAACAGAGTTGCGTAAAAGAACAGAAGAGAGTAGAGATTTTCGAGGGTAACTAAGGTAATGATATAATTAAGGAGGTATTCAACCCAAGAGATCAAGTGTATCATACAACATAATCAAAGAAACTTATCGTAAAACTATGGTAAATGGATGAGCGGGCATCGAGACATCTCAAACATATCGATCCAACGTAATGCGAAAGGCAAGAAGGAAAACATGACTGCATGTATGGAACAAAAGGCAGAAATGAAAAAAAAAGTCAGTCAAGACCGAGTAGTAAATGCTGGATCACAACGTCGCATGAGACTGCGAATAATACCCTCCTGCGCCTCCCTCCACTCCCATCTGCTGTTGCTGGTGCGCAGTATGTGGGTCATACACACCAACAGGCATCGTATTCGCGTGTCCATACATCTGGTGCGGTGGCAACTCCATGCTGTAAGGCGCAGGCGATTCTGTCTGTGACGGATGCATCTGCTGGACGTGTTGCTGCATTTGCTGGTGTTGCTGCGCCATCTGCTGAGGCATAAACGATCCCGGACTCTCCGTCCTAAACATCTCCCCGCCCGCACCCGCACCACCCGCACCACCTTGCAACATCTGATCTTGCACCTGCATCCCTACAAAACTCGTCCTCGACTCCGACTTTCTCAACCCATGCTGCTGTTGTCCTTCACCCGCACTCCCAAGCGGAACGTTATACACTGCCGGACTCGAATGTGCTGATCCAGACCTCGATGAACTCGCGTATCCACCCGCGTATGGATGATACGCCCTCGCACTTCCCATCCCCACACCTCCAGCCATGCCCATACCAGTCGGCACACCGCTCATAGCACCACCAACGCCGGGCACAGGCGACGCACTCCCACTTCCCTCTCCGTTACCACTACCACCGCCGCTCATGTTACTCGCAGTGCTCATCGGACGCCTAATACTCTCCCCCGTCCTCCCAATCAAACTCGGTGTCATGCTCCTGTGCCGTCTGATCGGTCCAGCCAACACCCCAGTAGCGCTCGCAGGTGCATTCCCACCCGCATTAGCACCAGGTCCAGTGGAAGAGGCGGAATCAAGCATGCCGGCCGGATACAAAGACGCATGATCGAATGCTTGTTTATGCGAAGGTGCAGACATGGACGTCACGAAATCCTCTGGTCCATTTCCGTTCATCCCGTTGGTCGCATCAGTGGAACCATTATAACCCGAGAGTGACGACGTCGAGGACGATGCAGAGTGTGTGGGCCTCATGAATCCGGCGGGTGATGACCCAATCGAGGCCCGACTCGACCTGCTAATCGCGATACCCTGTGGTCCCGTACCAGCAGAGCCAGTACCAGGCGGCGGAGATGGAACGCTCAACGTACTAAACGCCGGACTAGGCTGCGGCTGTGGCTGGGTCCACTGTGCGGATGCGTCAGGAGTGAAAGAATCCGTCGTACTCGAGCCGAAGTCTTGTTGATGTGAAGCAGAAGGCACCGTCGCAAACTGCGTCAAGGACCCATGCGCATGGTTCCTCAACAACAAACCCTCCTCTTCTCCACCCGGAATCTCCGACACGTCACCCGCCCCGACTTCAATCTCGCACATCTGCATGTCAAAACCACCACCGACACCAATACCCAAGGTCGTGTTTGCAGCTCCGAGCATGGACATGCCGAACATCCCGGGGTCGTTCATCATCGCTTGTGGATGGTTGTGGTGATTATAGAGATAACCATCCTCATCGAAACCTTCGCTCTCCGCACCGCTCAAATCACTATCCTCACTGTTATCCCTCCACATCCCCATCGAAAAGCCTCCCATATCATTCATCGCATTCACATCCATACTCATCCCCTCCACACCAGCACCCATATTCCCACCTGCCGCACCAAAGTTCGCAGTTCCAGCATGAGCAGAGGACGCCGTAGCATTAGCAATCGCAGACCCCGTCCGCTCGTGCGTCCGGAGGTGTTGATTCAAGTTGTCGCTCCTCGAGAACCTCCTCTGACAGACCGTGCACGTATACGGCTTCTCCATCGTATGCGTCCTGAAATGCCTCTTCAAATGCTCCATCCTCTTAAACAGCCTCCCACACGAATACGACGGACACATGAACGCGCGGAACTTGCCATCGGCAGAAACTGTCTCATATTGCGTTGCCCCAGCAGTTTGCGAATTCGGGTCGTTGGCCTGTTGCTGTGATTGCTGATGCGGAGCAGGAAAGATCCCACCCACAGATGGGTCGTACCCATTGGCGAAAGCGTCGAGTTGGGATTGTTGAATATCAGAGGAAGATTGACCGGGGAACTGGGATTGTTGTGATCCGGAGGTACCGACGCCTTGCACCTGGTGCGCCGTGTATCCTTCCGAGATCATCACGCCGACCTCTGGATGCACATGCTGAACCTTGGGCTTTCTGACAACACCGTCCGCGGGCATAAGCTGACCCTTTGCCTGCCGGTGGAACAGTGTCGCGGCGTCCAACTCTGCTCTCTCCCTTGCGTCCAGGCTCCCCGGACCGAACTCTTCAGACATGCTGGCGTATTGGAACGGAGGTTGTCCTTGAGAATGTTGTCGGTGGATGGAGTAAGGTTGGGGATATGGGTAGGATCGTTCGCGTGAGACGGATGCTGATTGATGGAGATGTCTTTCGGCGAGTCCACTGCCGTACGAGCCCATACTCCTCGGTCGGCCTCTTTCGTCGTAATCTTCACTCCCACGTCGGAACGACGCTGAGGATGAGCTGCTGACGCTCCTGCTCAACGCACTCCCAGCACCAACTGTCGCAGGATTCTTCTTCCTTCTCATTTTGTACGTCGGCGAGCCCTTGAGCATATTCGATAAGAATGCAGCTCCTCCACCGTTAACCTTTGATAGATGGAGTTTTCTTTGTTCTTGCTTCATCCGCTTCCGCTTTTCGCGCTCTTCCTCGGTGAGCCCAGTCAAATCGTCTGCGTCGCTCATCTCACTGTCCTCAGCACCGATGTGCAGATTTCCCATCCCAGTTGCACCATCGATCAGCTCTGCATCACTCTCGCTACTGGTGCAGAAAGCGCTCCCGTCCCCAGAGAGGCCAGCATCTTGTTCTGCCCGGCGGAGGGTGCTTTCCAGCTCACTCTCACCGTCTTTGATCCCCTGAGCTTTGGCGAATTGCTCGTAGAGACTGCGCTTAGGGTCGTAGGTGAATGAGAGTGCAGGTTCGCCGACGACGTGAGTAGTGGGTTCTTGCCCCATTTTCTCGCGTTTGAGGTCCCGTTCAAGGGCATCAAGGAATAGACGGTCATGTGGAACCGAGAACCAATAGAAAACCTTTTGCTTCTTCTGCGTGCGAATGCATTGGTACTTAAACAGCAGATCGAGGAATGGAGACTGTAAATTATGGAGAGAGTCAGCACATCATGATTTGTGACGTGGAAATATGTCGGAAATGAGAAATCGAGATATGTCAGGGTCGGGTAGGATAGCGAAATACGAACCTTGGGTTCCTCAAGACAAGCGTCAACACCAGGTTTAAGATTTCTCAGATCACTAAAGACGCCCTCCTCGAACTTCTTCATGTTTCGCACAGGGCGGCCAAAAGCCTAGGGTGATCAGTCAGCATCTGCGTGCTTATCGGGGGCGGCAAAACAAGGGCGCACCTCGAAGCGAAAAACGAGCGCACGGACGATATCAGTGCCAGTGATATGATAGAGTCCATTCCACAGCACACATGTGACAAATTCCTGACTGGGGAGCATGAACCTGTTGAGGGAGGGGTGCATGCCCTGTGCGTATGCGTCACCACCTGGGCCGGAGCCGGCACCGTTGCCGGGGGGGAGACCCATGCCCCATCCCGTACTGCTACCAACAGTCGAGGGGACTCCGATAGATGCGGACGGGTAAGCATTTGAGCCAGTGGTGGGCGCAAATGACTGGGTGGGGCGGGCATTGTCCCATTGGGAAGGGGCGGTTGCGAGGAAGAACTTGAGTCTGTCAAGATGTGCGAGTTTTTCCTGTTCAGCTGCTGTTAGTGGACGAGATAAGCCCCTTGAGAGACCTGGAGTGTCGCTGAGGGAGAATTCGGAGGATGGGCGTGAGTCGTTGGAGGATGGGTCGGCGGATGGGTCGGCGCTATTGAGTGGGGTGGGGAGGCCGGCGGCAGAGGTGGTGGAGGGAGGGTGGGTCACGACTGGGGTTGCTCCTGGATCATCGGAGGATGATGGATCGGAGAAGAGGAGGGAGCGGGGAGGGTCAGAGTCAGTCGAGTGGGTGGATGTGAGCGCGCCTGAGAGGAACTGGGCATGCTTGTGAGCGTTTGAGGGCCGGGCGGTGGTTTCATTTGGGTCATGCTCAGAGGCAGTGGTGGATGTGGAGACTGAGAGAGAGATGGGGAGAGCAGGAAGAGTAGACTTGTGTGCTGGACGGGAGGGATAGTTTGGGATGGGGTATGTCTGGGAGTGGTGGGGGTGATGGGGGGTGTAGTGAGGGAAATTGGAGGGGTAGAGGTCAGAGTGGAAGGAGCGTGGAGAGGAATGGGTTGAGGATGGGTCGTTCATGGTGAGGGAAGAGGAGAGAAAGGCGGATGTAAGTAGTCGTAGTCGGTGAGGCGATGCAGGAGATCAAGGGCCATATGTATTTGTTCCGTACAGTAACCATATCATCTCATCATCAGAGGATCACTGGAGCTACCACCTCGGTACCGCCTCATTCCTCCCTCTGATTTTCCCGCTCGGCTCTCGAAAATACAACCGGCACCTACCCGCCTCCATGGCTTCCAATCCCCGCCCTCTTCACCCCCTCTGCCATCCTCCATTCACCACCGCCCTCTTTTTCGTCCGTGACAACGTGGAGTTGTCCACGGTACAAACATAAATACACACTCCCAACTGCTCTGTTCACGCTTCTATAGCCACCATTCCCCGAAAAGAAAAGTCTAGGTCTCTCGTCCACTGAGCTGCCCTGGCACTGGCATAAATATCATATTCAACCGTCACACTCTCGGTCACCAACCCACCATGCTGCGGTCAACATTGGACCACGAGGTCCTATTAACGTGTAGTATATGATCACTAGTCCTTTTCAACTGACGGTCCCGCATCGTATCACTGTTCGGCAAGTTTTTCGATCTGGACATTTAATTCGCCAGCCTCATCTGCGACCACACCTCACCCCCCGGAACCGAATTGACGAACGCCACCGACAGAATAAATATTCTTTTCTCAAAGATCCGCCCAGCTATAGGTCTCGGAGGAACACATTTTACGTCCTACATCACCGGCGGAACTCAGCATTCCGCTCCCGAGTATCTTTCCTTCATTGTCTTATTTTCGTCGCAAACATTGGCTTTTTCTGTGATGCAGGTAGTGATCATCGCTGTCCACCCGTCCGTTGTCAAGCACAATGAAAATACTCGATCGTACCTACGTCGCACTACTTCTCTGCTACTTATAGAATCACCACGTCAACTTGTGCTGGACTTGCACACCAAGAAAATGACACTTGACATGGTGTTTGCCTTTGTTCGCCAGGACGACAAAGCTTCTTAACCCTGTTTTGACACGATTAAAAATTAAATGTCGCCTTGTCTCTGCCACGCTACATGGCAATGCAACGATTAACTTTCTTCCTTGACTTGATCAGCCACCCTCGATATCCATCCAACAGCTCCCTCGACAGATTGATACCTCCCCGTGTTGTTTTCTAGTCGTGCTCAACCTAATTAAAGTGTACAACATCGTCTGATACCCGTAGATCATCGATAGACCAATTCCTCAACTGATCCATAAACATGCACCATCCCGGTTCCACGGACCCCTCACAACTCTCCAGCTTGAGGCGGCAAGCCCAGAAGCAATTGTTACTATCGCTACGGGACCAAAGACTCCACCAACAAGATAGCATCAGGTCCGCCATCCTAATGAAGAAGTACGCGCCCCAAAAGATCTGCCCCCATCAATCTCATCAACGCATCGCGAAGTTCTTATCCATGACGTCCTTGCCGGGTATGAAGGTCTACCTAGACCCCGCAACGCATCAGCTGCACCATACCACCAGCAAAAAGAACCTACGTATCTACAAGCCCCACAATGATGATTTTCGCGTTTCGTAGTCTCACAATTTCTTCGAAAGAAGGCAGTGAACAAGCCCGCATCAAATCTCATACAAAATCCATCATCGCCTAAGTTGAATTCAAACGTTACCCCCCGCTACCCTCTGGCTCCCTCGTTCCATTTCATTCCAAAAACCCCTTGATGTATCCATACACCTCAGCAACCCACAAGTACCCTCCACGTGAACCGCATGGACACATCCAAGTGACCGATCAACCAGGCATCTCAGCACTAAAGCACCCACAAAATGTCATCCCAACCACCCACACATCACGGAAAAGGATAGCTCGGAGTACGAGAAGCACACTGACGATGTTCTACGCCTTATCGACGCAACCATCCCTCGAAGGGCCGTTAACAAAGGTCCAGAAGACTGCGCGAAAAGGGGTGCGCGCCCCGTTCGGACATCTCGGTTAATTTTTAGAATATGTAATAAACCCTGGCGCATCATTTCAAACATTTCGACTCAGTCGCTTAACATCCAAATTCGTTAATTCGCCAGGTTAGCAACGCTCTACTGTGGAGAGTCTATATTCTGGGGATATCACATTGCTGAGACACAGAGCCGATATCATATCATTGCCATGCGCTGGGGGCTGGGCCTGTATGCGACCAACTACGAATTTGAAATAGCCATTCACGGAGGGAAGGAATACGCTCCTACGAGGATGCGGAACTACTGGTTTTCCGTGCATTATTTCGAATAGAAGAACTACGAAAATTATTGTACCGCATTATATCTATTCTTGTGCGGCAATGAGGCCTGAACTCACCTGCCGTTCAAATATCCAAAAACAATCGCCCGGGTTTTCCCTCCACGAATTGGAAGCCTCAGGCCTAAGTCAGTGTCGCCGAACCGGACCTTCTAGCTCTCCGTCCCAAGCACCCACCCAGAAACCCATTGATTCATTCTTGTCTCCCATGCCGCACTCATACGCATCATGGATCACCAAATCCACACCTTATCAATCAGCACTAGGTTATACCGTAAACCAGGCACCCAACTTCCAAAACACTGGCTCCATCACCATCATCATCAACCCGACTCACACACTCAGGAATTAACCAAAAGATAATAATTAAACTCAGTTGCGAGGTAACAAAGGAACACGTAGCCAGGCCTTTACCTCCGGCAGGACACATACCCGCGATCAAGGGACTTAGAAAAGAAGCAAGCCGGGATCACCTTCGCGAGCAGCCGTCGCCAATTTCTTTGACCCAATATAAATATCCGAAATCATTAATCATCTCGGAGCAGCCAAAACGTCGATCTACTCGCCAGGTCTCGACGTTAATGTTACTACCAACAAGCGCGGCTGCCGGACGAAGCAACCAAACCCAAATCGACAGTCACTTTGTATTACACATCACTCATTCCACCCAAAAATAACCTAAGGATCCTTCAATGATCTATCATTGGTGCCGGTCCGACCCTCCACCGGCCCGTCCCTTAGACCCTCTCCGTCCCTCGAAGCTTGGAAAGGGCCTGATGTCGACACTTCCATTCCCTCCAGCACAACTCCCTCCCCCACCCCCCAGGGCAACCCTTCGGCCCGCTTATACTTCGTTTCTTTAATACCCCTCAAGCCCGAGCCCGAACCCCTAGCCGCCAGCCGCCGCACATCAACAACCAGGGAATCCTGCCATCGGTGTGTACGCGGGCGTATAAATAACTTAGCTTTTGGTTGGACACGGCTGAGTGGAGGTATGTATGTTGGCGTGAGGAGCTGCTTTCTCCGACCCGGTCGGTCGATATTTTTGGATAACATGGGATAGGATGAGGCGGACTGGTGCGGGTGTAGTTGCAAGACTTCCATGTCTTCAATCGCCGTATGTCTCGGTGTGAAGACTTCTTCGTGTCCCTAGGTGAAATCCCAAAGCTAACATACATCAAGGGAATCAGGATTTGACTATATCATTCGCCGATATTGATTTTGTACTTCCCTTTCACAATATTCTGGCGGACTGTTGACCCTATCAGGACGTCTTTCAGGACGTGATCGCCCAGCCATCCTTCTCCCAAACACTATCGGATATGTGCGTACTCGAGTCCGCGAGAAGGTGATACGAACTTCGGTACAATTCAATCCAAACGTGGGGTAAGCTTTGATCCTCGAAAAATCAATTGATGACGAAAAGCATTTCAACTTCTTCAACTTCTTTTGCATCGACGTATCAATCTAGTTCATGTAAATGATGGCGGTGCTTCCTCTATGTTTCATGGAGATAAGCTGTGGATGCTCAGTGGTTCCAAAGCCGCATCCGCATAGACCTGTCAGACTCTTCCAGCGTCACAATTAATGGATATCAGCGCTATCTTGTGTACTGCCCATGACTGACCATACCTGCAGGAACGGCGTATGATTTCTTCTTCTAAGATCCTGATTTCAGCCTCCTCCGGCCAAGTCGTTTCGTTGATCCTCAGATCAGGAAAAATATATCGTCGGCAAGTTGTGCGCTCCTTTGGAACAGCCCCCAACCGTCAACCGTCCCGAAGTCCTGGATCTAATTCGCTAGTTAAATGATCTTCTAAACGGTCAAACTCGACATTAACATTTAAGCCTTGACTTAAGCACCCCGACTCCGCTCCGAGGTGATTCAAGGCATACCCCCGCTTTCTCCCAACCCCGAAGATTAAATCCCGATCCTCCTGGAGATACCACGACTACATTCTCATATCTAGTTCTCTAGGTGAGGAAATAGAACAGCGGTGACGACGGTGAGAGCTCTTAGAATACTCTCCTCCACCACACATAACCGAAGTCCTCTTTAATTTCCCCCCTCCTGTCCGCAACACCCCGATGTTGATACCGGCGTTCTTCTGGCATTATCCCTCTTGTGTGGAAGCTCCCGCCCATCCCTGTAGCTCATGATGTCTGTCACTACGCCCACCGATAACGCCGACTTACAATCTGTATGTCTTTCCGCGCCTTCGAACGCCACAATCAGCTCCCTATTCGCACCTCTAGCGCTGTGCTCTACAACGTGGTCGAGAAGTGTGCACCTACAACGGACGTTATAATAGATCCGAGCTGATTGGAACATTATTTCATCAGTTGCCATAGACGTCACAGCGTCTTGATGCTTCTTTGATGGGTGTGAGTGTCGAATGAGCTAAAACCAGTGATGTTCGCATTTGAGCATAGCTTATGTACGAAATAGTGGGCGGGCACTGCCTTTATTGTTAATTTTAATCGAGCAGATGTGCGAAGATGGGTATCAGTGGCTTCTATGAAAGATGGTGGCGGTGATATGCCACATTCAAGTTAATGGGCGTTGATGAACGGAGCGGATCAGGGAAAAAGATTAACGCCCGGTGGGTTCTGGAGATTTCTTGATGTTTGAGTGATACTTCAGACTAGGTTTTCGATCCTGGTCCCAAGATCTAAGACGTCTCGGGCTCTCACTCTGGGTAGTACACGGGATAGAAAAGATACTTAAGAGGTGGTATTACTATAGTAGTATCCTTGAGTGTCTCTCGGTGTTTCTTTATGGCATCTAGTATCTGTCCGGAGAGGAAACACCACTGCGACTGAACCGGAGAGGAGACTACAATGATCGTCCACATGATTCATCTGCAAATGTCATAGAAATACAGAGTAAATGGAAAGGAAAATCAGGTAGAGACTGGGGTATCGTAAGGGGATAGGAGGTGTCTGTTGAAGTAACTATTTAGGCGATGCTCATCTCTACCTGTAATCTATGGGTGGTCCAACGCCAGTTTAGGCGCGAGAGGCTTGAGTACTCTCCAATAGGTTGTTGCCATGGTCACATTCTGCCACAATAGTCTCAAGCAGGCGTCGTGGTAGTGTTTGGACCGTCCACCAAGATGGAGGCTGGCGTGTCAAACGGCCTGAATCGCCATGACCTTGTCTCGTATGGCTTATCCCCCTCTCGCCTTCCCTTCAAAATCCTCGCGAGGCGGCTGGCAGATCCTGGTGGAGGGGTGACCCGCAACTTGGTACCGCTCGTCTCGAGGAAATCGATATCGAGATACCTCCTATAATTGGAAAAGTCTACCCAATCGTCTTCATCCTCAAAGACCGGGAAGTCCTTTGGGCCTTTGGTGGTGTTCAGCGAATCCGTGGGGCGGATGCCAGACTCGCGATGCATATTAATCCCAGTGGCAGAGCTTGAAGTGGCAGACAATGTGGCGTCGTCGGGGATAATGGCAGGGTCGGGTTTCAGGGTGGTGACCGCAGTGGACTTGAGCCCACTAGCGGAAGTAGTAGACGTTGGAGTGGGAGTAGCGGGGTTATTTGGCCATGCGCGGTGATCGAGCTTCTTGGTAGGCTGGATGATCTCGTCCATGGGATCAAAGAGGGCTGCTGTGTGCTGGCGCCGGTGGCCAATATGATGAAACCAAGGTGAGAATAATCCGGAAATGTTGAAAAGTGTTTGCTGTGCAGTCGGCCTTTCAATCTCCTGGTTATCGGGGACGGCCAGATCATGGAGGTGCTGAGCTAGTGGCTTGTAGCCGAATATCTTCATGGGGCTGAAGGTGTATGCTCTTGGGATAGGTGTGTAGATGAAGCTTGTCGCCATCGCGTTGAGTAGGTGTGAGGTTGATGAGATGAGATGGTCGTCGTAGCGTGGCTGCTTTTTATATGGTTACAATTAAGTGGTAAATCGGTGCTTTTTGGCCTGAAAGCAGTTGAAATGCTATTGTGGCTGCCCAAGCTTGCTGCGCATTGTCTATGTGCAGGGATAGAGTCCACATCAGCGCTTTCGTCTTGGAGATGGGGAAGTGCATGATGGACACAATGAAAATGGAAAGCCTTGTGACCACACTTGTTGCAGTGCACTGCATTTGCCTTGACTAGCGCAAATAGGCCTATGCTTTATACACAATATTCAGGTCGAGGTGAAGCATGTATGCGAACGTTAGAATTTGGCACCTTGCCTTCACTTTCTCCATGTATAAACCCTTAGAGGGGATCTCTTTCACTCCTCCATGTGTAGCTCCGAGGATGGTCTACATAGCCGTACAAAGAAGCTATGATGCAAGGTGAGACCAAAAAGTACAAGAAAGGCGCTCACCGGTACACAATAAAGGCTCCATATATGTTCGACCACGAGGTTGTAACCCAATGTGACGACAAAATAAAGCCAGTAATCTATACATATCATGTTGTATTACATCCTGATTACTCGCAGGACTTACATAGAGTAGTCGAATAAGTATATATTGAGCGTTTCGTCTGTCCGATTCTTGACGACTACCTAGTCTATTTATAGTACAGTGCCAGAAGGGCACTCTTTATGGTAATCAGTTGTGACAGAAGTAGTCATATATTTTTGTGCGTTAGGTCGCCTCACAGCACGGGAAGGGTTGAACAAAAGATTCACCAAAGCCTAACGACGATCGACCATAGATCACAGAGACCATTGAACAGCAATGACAGGTGTCTATCCCTGAGCGAAGTGGCTACATCATACATTATGTTACCTTTATGGCTGTCAACATGAAGTACGAGGTTCTGCACTGTGTTGTAGGATTTAGGTCACTTTGGTGTGCTGTGCAGTATGTACCAGTTACTGCCAGAGCCATGTGCCCGCCATTTGTTTTTAATCAATACACAGCCGCGCAAAGAATAGCTGCTGAAATCTAGCAACTGCTCCTCCAGCTGGACTCTACCAGCCTATCCTGCGACTCCATCCTCGTCTGCGCTCACAAATGTCACGAGTTCCCACCCTTCATGTGCAGTAGAACTCCCTAGATGTTCGTCGTTCCGATCGGAGGGCTCGCCGAAGAACCAAACTCAAACGTTATCCATGGTCACTATGTAGTTGTTTTTATTGCTAAAGTCCCTGATTATAAATAAAATCATCGATCTGAAGAATGGACTATGTAGTAATGAACACCAACAAAGTTTACGTGAAGGTAATCGGAAGAGGACCCCGTTATAAAGTCGTCATAAAATCATGGAGAAACACGGATCTAATCCACCTAGATATTGGAAGTGGGTGAAACATCCAGACTGGCAAGTCAGGGGCAACGGATAAACTGGATGCCCACCCATCAAGAACTTACTCCCGTGGAAATTGAGGCCGATTGAAGAACAGACCACCTGAAAGCAGGGCTGATTCAGGAGTTAGGTGCTCACCTGTGGAGGGTCACAAAACCTCACAAAAAACAAACACAATGACCCCTGGCGTTACGCGTTACGATGAGCGAATGAGATACTCCAGAAATCATCGCTGTGATGCGTTACTTTCGCAACATGGAGCATGGCAAGGGGGTTTCTCTTGGTTCGTTCCCTACTTTGTATAGACTATCAGGCTGCTTCTATATCCTCGTCCCACTGCGGGATAAACCATAATCTCTGGTTTTTTATTTAGCTGCTGAACGCTCCGGGAAGACATACCTTCGCGCCGGCTTACCTCCGTCAAAATACACAAGCCTTCTCATGTTTCTGCGATTTGGCGTTGGCAAGGTATGCCCTACGTTTCCGGGACGCTCTCCGAGATGGTCTGAGTAGCACTTCTGCGTAGCTCGTCCAATTCCTTTAGCATGCTGATACGCCACCGTCCGATGGAAGAGGTGTCGAACCTTGACAATGAGATTCATTCTGCTTTTCTACGCCAAGTAGTGAAGGTACGTGCCTTGACTATCCAACATCCCATAGATTTGATATCAGTTTTCTTGCAGTGCGTTATCCGTTAGTATTCAATTATTCTATTATATCTTGCCGCTCTGACTATAATCCCCACATAGTAGCGAGTGCTACTATCTTCATCTGTGATTACCTCCAGACAATAGGATTGGAGGTGAGAGACCTTTAACAACGTTTATGGTTTAATGGTTTATTCGACTTGCGACTTCAGGTCACCCTCATCTGGCCGACTCGAACAAGTTTTGCTAAAGTCTTTTTCATTGTTGCACGTTATTCTACGTTCCTTGATGCAACAGTTCAGGTTTATCGTAGGACATAAAAATTCCTCTTCTCGAGATCTGCTATGTTGATGACCCCATATAGACTCTTTTACCTTTCGTCCTCCTGTTATAGTATGAGCCATTTGTTCTACTCTTTCCGGGTCGCTCAAGCGCTCAACGTTACCAGGTGTGCAAAACAACATATGCCATCGCTGCTTGTGAGTAGTGGTTAACATGTCCTTCAATATTTGTCAACCGTCAACACCCCAA
>JAEUWS010000480.1:0-46212 GCA_018524945.1 Podaxis sp. C-F-92630
ATGATGATCAAACCTCCAAGAAGTTCGAGAAGTGCAAGATCTGATCCCTCCCTGTCACCCTGTCACATGTCAGTGGCAGCTATGTAGATGGCATATTACTGCAATGACAAGGCGTAAATATTAACCATCTACAGACACAAGTCTGCGTCTGGGGCGGGTAGCCTGGCGCCCTTAATTGACACTGTAGCAGTCGGTGGATATAAGTTGTGAGAGACAGGAGATAACTCAGTGACATCGTTCATATATCGCCTTGGCGGCGGGTTATTCAAATTCTGAAGCTTTGCGCTCTATCGTGACTTACCGATAAGTCAATGCCTTGGAAGCTGGATCGGTTGTATCTGTGCATGGATCGGTTCTAAGTGGAGTCGCCACAACTACTACCTCCTCCCCAACTCATTCCGCAGCCATGCGTTCAATGGGGAGCCAAGTTCCAGTCTTCGGTACCTGAGCTAGAAGGTGATCGTAGAACAGAAGTAACATGATTTCACTTGACGGCCACGCACACCGAGACTATACGGGATCCGGTAGTGTGTTCCGGTTATTCATCATTTGAAACTTCAAGCTATATGCATTTGTAATTATCTGTTTCAGATGTTTATAGGAGCGGCGTAGCGCCCAGCTTTTGGAACATGCCAAGCTGAAACGGTACTATCGTTCTAACGCCGAGGCGAGTTTGTCTAGACAAGGAGCGTCAAGGATGGGTGTTAAGTCATGTAATACTTGCGTTGCGAAGCGATTTTGGAAGGGTAGAAGACTGAACAAACGGCATTGACGATAAAGCCAACAGGTGGTGGCAACAGTCACCGTTCATTCAGGACTGCGGTAAATGGAAAGTGCGTCCGTAATGGCATAGGGCATCCGAAAGTAGCATGTTTCAATGATCTTGCCCTACAAAAGTCCCAGTACTTCTTAAGTGTCAGAGCCTCTTGCTTCTCATTTGTATCCCTAGTAGCAGCAGAGCAATAACGCCTGATACCAGCGCCACCTTGGAATGCCAGTCAGCAATAGAGGCCTCAACTCACTTTGGCACGTGGGATTATTTTTAAACATGACCATCAAGGATTACAGCATATCAATAATAATTCTGTAAAAGTACCGTAATGAGGTCACTCCTGGTCACTCTTACAATTCAATGGCGTTAAGGGTCTCCTGGAAATCAGAACCGAAAGCGTAATGGAGTTCAAATTGGCGTGAGCTGAGATAATGATTAGATTACTGGTCATATATATTCCGACTGTTGAAGTTTACTTGATGGCGGCTGCAATCGAGAATTCAGGAAGGATATCCCTGTTGATGCCTGTGATTGATGAGTTGATGCGTAGTGCCATCCAACTTGTAGTTGCGCAGTTCTGTTGCGATGCGGGAAGGAGCGGCTTGTCATATTGAATCGTAACATGGTAATACACGCATCCTCCTGGCTGGTAGCCAGCTGTCGTCTGTCATTTCCACAGAGATTTAGCGACGCGTTCCCACCGTGACGTAGGGAAGAGGACTCGGTAGAAAACATGAAGTGGGGTGTCCGTGGTTGTAACGGCTAGCTGAAGCGACGGATTAACATGTCCAAGTTAAACAAAGACTCCTTCATCCAGTCCAATGGTTATTGGGGTGGGTTACGGGTTTGCCAAGAAAGGCACCATCTCCAATACTAAGTCCCTTGCCTTCGTCCTAATCGTCCTCCACGATCAACAATTTGATCGAAATCATCGTAAGAACGCGTAGCACTAGTAACGAAAGAAGGCTACCTACTGTGTTCTTCTCTTACCTGACATTTTGTCACAATCAACAACACCCATCATCTCCCCGCAGAGCTCCATTGAGGCCTCAGTCGCTGCCACTCAGCTACTTAGGTTGAAGCTAGGGTGGTGTCCGCTGGTAGGTTGCTCCTGTGCGACCCACCGCCATAGTCCAGCCTCAAGTACCATGTAAGGATAACATAATCGAATCTAGAAGCAGGGGTCTAGCTTCCCCAACTCCAGACTACGGGATGTTGACCTCGGCGTAGCTACGTGTGTGAGTTGGAGCCATTGTTGTTTCCGTTGCCTTACGTCCTGCCTCCCAGCCTAACGATGACACCCCTGAAGGCGATAGTGAGTGATGAGAGTCGATGTAACCAGGCCAGACAGGTGCTCCAGGAATAGAATACAAGGCAGCCAAAAATGGTTGGAAAGATCATTTGAGGTCGGCTGCAAAACAGCACCGACGCGATTGCTATAGTTAGAAATTGGAATTGGCCGAATCGTCCGGATTTGGGAGGTGATGCTTATATCGGTGGTCTCCAGAGCTCAGGGCCACAGCCGTCCCGACTTTTTTACCGTAACAGCCACGAGACGAGGCGGTGAGGCTCCTTCGGGCGGGCGAGGTTGGAAATGAGGCCGGGATCGGATTGGTAAGGTGGGGAAACCGACAAACCGAAAGATATGGCGCCAGCCGAAATTGACCTGTCTCTTGGTCGGGGAGCCTGGAAACAAGACCGCGTAACGGTTAGGATTTGAGTAAAGGCTAGAAAGTACTTTTAGGCTCATAGCCTCACGGATACAAATGCGGGGCACCTCCGAGAGGCGAGGGTGAGAAAGCTGATAGATCCGACCCCGTGCATCGATTCTCGACCCAGGGCTTATCGTTCCCGTTATGTATTAAATTGGATTCAAAAGTGGGTCAGGTGGAAACTCTGACTACACCCTTTTACGAGAGAAAGAACGTGGTCTGAGGTACTAGGCAGACTGAGATGGTTGTCTGTGAGGTAAAGACGATTGTGAATAGGTCACCGGAGCATGAAAAGCTGAGGATATACTGATAGTTGAAATCTGGTGATGTTCGTCGTACTCGTTCACGTGGTTCTATCTCGTAGCGTAGAAGATTTTCAGCTGCTGATTGCACATCCGGGCTGACGAGTTCAGATGCCTGAAACGATTGATGGTGGAGTTGAGCCATGGTTAAGATCTCAGTGCGAAGAACCAATAGAGCTGCTATCTGCGCAACCGCGCCACGCGGCGACCGATTGATTTGGATATCCTCGAATTGTACACCACTATCATCTCAGTTCGACTGAATAACAGGATGTTCCATATGATTTCTGCAACGACTAAATAAACTTCCTGTCAAACACTAGGGATTGACTCGAAGGTGCGACGTTCTCAGTATCTGGAAGTCATGTTCAGACGACCTTCGTGATAACGGGGATTTCGGGGAACGCCTGTGAACACAGATGAGACCAAACCTTTTGTGGGAGTCGAAGAAAAAACGGGTCGTATTTTTGGTGGTGATTGTGTATCATAGAAGACTTCTGAGGGTTCACCGCGGGAGGGCGGATGCAGGTCTCTTTCCTTCAATAGGTTCCTGTGTTTGTATGACGGGGCACCGAGCCGAAGAGAACAAGATGGCAGTATTTCTGGGTTTCGCTGAGCGCGTGGTTCAGGTGCGTCTGGGAGGCCGTCTCAGTGACGTACTGCAAAGACCGTTGAGTTCTGAGTGCCATAATCCCATGTAGCGTGATAACTTAATCATATGAGGGAATCGTTGGTCCAAGGCGGCGTATATCATCACTCGCAGCAGGTTGACAGAAACATGGGATTTCTCCTGACTGGCGTATCGGGAGTTTTGGTTTCGATGAAACAGCGTTAACGGTGTGAAGTTCCTTGGACATCAGGGTCGGAGAAATCTCGCTCATGGGATAAATACGCAAGCCTTGAAGCTGACGAGTTAGAAGTGTTGTTTACGCAAGTTTGAGCCTGGTCACAGAGTCGTTGCCTCTCCTGCCGCTTTCCTGGGGTGCACAGCCAGTCAAGTTGGGGCATTCCATTAAGGCATGTCAGCGCTTAGCGGTACGACGACCCGTGACCTAGAGGCAAAAGGGGTTGGAACTCGAACGATGAGTACTGATGACTTGTCATCGCTTAAGTGTAGTCGGAGGGAGTTCTTGCTTACCTCTGTGGGTTGGATGCATATAATTATTTGAATATGTACAATTACCAGCATTTTGCTGACGTGATAGAGGTGCGGTAGGAGGAAATACAAAAGAGGCCTATGCAACGTTGATGACACTCGAGTTATCGGACATCAAATTGTCTCGCGTCAAATCATCGTCGTTACAGTGGAGCGATAAAGCACGTTCTGAGGGAGATACACAAAATCCGGGAAACCCAAAAAAGAGAGTCGAAAAGAGTCCATCAATGATCATTCACCTGTGTCTTTGTCGTTTGACATTTGTCATTACCAGCAGTAACGAGGTAGCTTTATTCGTGGATTGTTAGGCTGTTCCTCTCTTGGAGTCCGATGTCCCAAGCAAGGGGTGAATTGAGATCGGAGAGAAAAGGATTAGCCGGTGGATACCGTGGATGGCTGCAGTACGATCGGTACATATTCATTCTTCCGTCGATGACCCCAGCTCAGCATCAGGGAGAGGCGTCGCTTGGAGAGACGGTCAAACTAGGGTGGGTGAGCGAGGGGGAGGGGCGAGGGCTTTTGAAGGGGATGAGATGGGAGGCAAGAGTCGGGAAGGGGAGTAACCGGCAGCCGATACGATGAGATCTCGGGGAGAAAGGCGGAAAGCAGGGCCGTCGCCCGAGTGGGGGTGGCAGGAGGGAGACGAGACCCCAGAAGGTGTGACAGGTGGATCTATGATTGTGTATGTCATTGTTTGTATTAGATCTTGATTTGTGTGACAGTGACAATGTTTGTGAAGGTTTGGGATGTCTTGGGGGGTTTACATAGAGGCTTGATGAGGGGATTGAGAGCGCTGTTGTATGGTCGTCTGATAATCGAGTCCAACAGACTCTGCACTCTTTCCCCTTCCTCCCTCCCGCCGTAGTCCTCGCCGTTACAAGGATACCGCCTGTAGTGAGTATATGCGCCCTTTAGCCATCGTCGCCCTCGTTCTCAACCTCTTCTAGGTCTCGCGACCCTTGCCGGCTTCATCTCATCCGCCTTCCAACATCCGCTTGAGCACAGCTCGCGACCCACCTCCCACCTCCATCTCTCCCTCACATCCGCTTGAGCTCAGCTCGCGAACCTCCACGACCACTACAATTACCCCGCCCTCGTCCAGGTGTCCGCTTGAGTAATCGCGTAACCTGAACTTGCTCTTCGATCCATGGCCATGACACTCCCACTCTCTCCCGCATCAGGCAACTCGCCTAGTTCGGATGTCGAAGCACCTCGCACTCCAGTATCTCCCAGTCCCCAGCAAGACAACTCCGCCCAGCAGCAGCAGCAAAACCAGCAGGCTAGTCCTTCTTCTCCCACCAATCCCGCTCCCTCCCAGGTCAAACGCAAGCCTAGCAGGCGCGCCAACACTGCAGAGCGCCGCGCAACTCACAATGCCGTTGAACGTCAGCGCAGGGAGACTTTGAACGGTCGTTTCCTCGTAAGTTAGCTTGTACTGTTCTCACATTAAGCGCATATATTCACTCGCTTTTAGGACCTCGCAGCCCTCTTGCCAAATCTCTCTCAAATCCGTCGCCCTTCTAAATCTTCCATCGTCAACTCCTCTATCGCCCACATTCACGCCTCTCGTCGTCATCGTATGCTCGCAGCCCGTGAGCTTCGCGCATTGAAACACGAAGCTGATGCACTTCGCCGTGAGATCAACGAATGGCGTGATCGGGCTGGGATCCCCCGAGTTGAAGAGCCAGTTCGAGGTGATGCTTTCTCTATGGTCCTCAGCGGCGAGCTGGAAGTTATCGCCGCCGTCCCTGGTGAAGAAGAGAACGAAGAAGAGAACGATTACGCTGGCTATGAGGAAGATTACCCTGGTGTGGTCCCTAACCATGGCTTGCCCCATGGCCACCCTCATCACCCCGGTGCCCATCCTCCCATTGATGAGATTGACGACCCCCGCATGGCTTCCATGATCAAGGCTGGTCACCCTTTTGCCCACAACATCCCCTCTGGGCCCGCAGGTAATGGGTTGCATCTCGCCCACATCCTCCCTCGTCCCTCTACCGGAGGTGGCCCCATGATTGCCAGCCCGACCGCTTTCGAGCCTCCTATGTATGACTCTCATCACGGTTTCGGTGGATCTGTCCCTCCCGGTCCTGGTTTCATTCCCCAACAGCAATCCATGGATGCTGAGAAGATGGCAGCTTGGTACGGAGCCCAATCACAGCAGCAGATGATCCAGGCACAAAGGTCCCTTTTTACCCCTCCTGCATCTTCTCATGGTCTTCCTGGTGCAAATGGCAACGGCAACAGTAACAACGGCAATGCTTCCCCTGTTAACGGAAACCCTGCTAATGGCGGCAATGGATCCAAACCTCCCTCACCTGCTGCCGCAAATCCCTTCACTGACCCATCTTCTCAAGCCTTCTTTGCCGCCAACATGCCACGGCATCAGCAAGGTTACGCGAGCGATGAGGGAAGTGCTGGGAGCAATGGGTCAAATACGAAGCGCTTGTCGGTCCCGGTTCCCGTCCCCATCAATATTGCGGGTAGAGCGCGCGCGATGAGCACAGCTAGTCATGGTGCGCATAGTGCGGGTATGAGCGGTTCCCCCGGAGGCTCGTCACCTGTCAGTGCTGGTGCTGGCAGCCCGCCGTACGAGGTTGAGAACAATGCATTCGGTCGTCGAGCTGGTCCTGCTCCCAACGGGTGGAGGGACGACGCGCCTGTCTCGCAACAGCACGGCCACAACCTCATGGGGATGGGAATGGGAATGGGAATAGGTAGCGGCATGATGATGAATGGAATGGGTATGGGTATGAGTAACGGGCTCGTCGGAAATTCCATGGGAACGATGGTCTCAGTTGGAGGCGGAGGAAGCGGAGGCGGATTCGCGATGATGATGTGAAAATGTCACGCCAACATCTCGTTGTGATACCCCTTGTTTTCTGCCTCTCTTCCTTTTTCAACTTCTGGACTATGGAACATTTTGCGAAACGTGAAATTGTATCCCAGCTTCACCGACGCTAAAGAAAATATTATACCGGCCTGTATCTCTATTTTTCTTCCTCCTCGGCCCTTATTTATTGCTGTTTCATCTCCTACCCTCTATGCCAACTTCACCATCCGTTCGTCGTGCTGTTGTCTTATTCGCCCACCTTTCCTTGTTCCCTAGCCCCCCGCATCGTCGGATACTACAGACCCACCCCACCGTCCGACCTCTGCCACTCGGCCGCTCTTGATCGCCACGTCGCCACCTCCCGTTCCTTGTTGTCCAGGAACCCGTCACTCAATCCATTTCTCTGGCTGACCTCATTTCCTCCCCACCAAGTACCCCTATCCTACCGATTATACCGACCTCCGCTATTTGCTCCTCTGGCTCCCTTCATATGACTGATCATCCCTTTATCCTCCTTCAACCCCGCAACCACATCCATTCTTTATAGGCACTCGGTTTCCTGCTCCTGCGGAGCCACACTCAACTCATCCGATTAACTCTCTGATTGTTGTCACTCCTTACCCCCGCATTCGCATTCCTCCTACTTAACCTTGCCGAGTGCCGAGCACCTTAATATAACGATGACTGCACGACTACATACAACTCAATACTGATCCGTTTACTCAAGACCCATACTTGTTCTGGTTCTCGTGGAGATTAGTTTGAGTACTGGTAGTGATATCGATGGCATAGCACGCTCGTTTCTATCGGCTCCCTTTATCTTGTCTTCGCCGCTGTTTACTTGCGATGATGGTTTATCCGGGAGCGGTATGTGTACAATCCTCCGATTTTTTTGTATTACCGCTTTAGACTTGTGCTGGAGGGTGTATGGTTGTAGTCGGAACAAAAGAATGAAATTAATACTGTATACCACTGATACGATCCCGCGGCAATGTGCAGGGCTGGTACAGACGCTTAGGGAGATGGAACCCCTCTGCTTTAGCTTCGCTAGTCTAGTCTAACTTGTACATCACAACGACACCTAGGTTAGTACCAGTATGAATCTCACCCTTGACTCGCCAGGCATATCTTTGATCCAAAAGGGAGCATAAGGCTAACAAAACGACTTCGCAAGCCTGCTATCGTTCTCCCATACGGGCCACAATCGGAGGAACTGGAGAGCCATTATCTGATTAGCACAGTCGAAGTTTGAATGGGTCAGTTCATATACCGTGATCATTATGATAAATGCGGTAGCGAGTCCTTGGCTGCTGAGTGGATTACATCTTTGGGGGTGGGACTTTCGGTGTTCCGGTGCATCCAAACGTGTCTGGCAGCGGGGTTTGAGCTGCCTTCTGTTGGTGTCGTGACCGGATGTTCGTGCTGTGGCCCCGCTAAACTTCTGCGTCATGTCGCGTGATAAGCAAGAACGGCGGTCATTATATTACTGGTATATATTTGGAATTCGATGACAGACACCAAGTGACAGACGTTGGACGGGTATGGCCCTCGACCATGATATATCTCAAAGAACATCCAGCACCTCGTGTGATACCCACCTTTCGGGTTGTATGAGAGCGTTGCGCCACCGTGATCTACGTCTTGTGATTTGGAAATGTGATTGATGTCACTAAACACCATTGAGAACGTTATCTGAGTCGTCAGTGGCGAATGGTTAGGCCTGTGTTGGGGTGACTTGTGAACGAGAGGATGAAGTATTTGGCTTAGAGCGGTCTGTATTCTGAAACTTGTGCTTGCACCTGGATCACACTAACTGAGCGGTGAAGGCGCGAGGGTTGTGGTCTTGTGTTCTTACCCGGATGGATAGATGGAGTTGAAGACGCGGTGCGACCCCGCGATGTTTGTTCACGGGGTACAGGATATGGCGCCGATATGGCATAATCGGCACCGCTGTGTTGGCCGACCCACATAGCCATGCAGTCTTGAACTTTGTGAAGCGCCTTGCTTCCGAAGATAGAAGGATGAGATTAAGTACTGGCAACGGTAGGCACGGGTATGCTGATTATTAGGGACAGGATAAGATACTAGTGTGGGTATGGTACCATGTATGTCTCGACACTTATCGACGTCTACGGTGATAAGGGATACGGACTTGTTGTTTCTTTCGATGCACCGCATGGTTGCGGCTTGCTGATAAGTCGAGAGCGAGAATTTGAGAAGGTGATTGCGAGGACTGCCGTCGGAGCCTTCTGAATCGGCACGGTCCCAGCACTTATTAAAGATAATGACAATATGGGTTATCGATATAGATACCTCGAGGGACTGAGAGTGCTGATCGAGCTACCAACGGCGATAGCGATAAGTGCCTCGATAAACCCTTAGAGGTAGCTTGGGTTAGCCTTGGAGGGATTAGGCTCTGAATGACCTTTATGTCAAAGTCAGAGCGCATGACACGCGGCCGTCCACGACCTGAATAGTTGAAGCTGAGATCGCACGCTACGCCCCTGTTCGAGACAATGTAGGTGACCATACGTTAACCGCTAATCTGATGTGATACAGGCTTGAAGATCTGGGGATTTAGGGCATTGCGTCAGAGGCCATGCCAAGCCATCGGACCTATTCAACCGCATTGAGCTTAAAGCACGGGACTTTGGGCTGAAGAGAGTGCCAAGGTCCTGGAAACTGTTATTGTCATACCACTAGGCTTTATTCAGTACATTTCTGCTCTTGGATATCTACACAAGCCTATCGGTAATATTCCCGTGCAGCGCCACGTTATGGAAGAGCTTTAGTTGCTCTGGAAATGAGTAATGGTTCATGCTGAGCGAGTGGCGTGCGACGGGCTCGATAACAAACTATCCAGGAATAAACGAAGCAAAGAACGGACTGACACCGTTCCAAGAAAAATACCAATGGGAATGGCTGAGTGTGAGGAAGTCATGATGACACTCTCTCATTGGTAGGCATGGTCGCTGTTCCTCGGGGGTTCCCAGTTGCGTTATCACTGTATTCGGGAGAATGACGGAGTGTTTAGTGATAATTATACTTCATTTGATAGAAGGAGCTCACGAAAGGGTCAGTACTCATCTCTATAGAATTCTGGTGGATGTCGGGGGCGGTTAGCGAGCTCGATGGTCGATAAGTATTGACAGACTAGGATCGCTGTTACGTTGGTTGTTCTAACTCACACTTTCCGTAAGTTGTTAGGTGGATACCTTTATTCTTGCCCCAGGGGGATATTCATCATTGAAATGCGCGATCTGTTAGGTTGCTACTTTCTGATGGTGAAATTCGAGTTGTCCCTGTGTCTAGGGTCGGGACAGCTCAAGACAGGTTTCATAGACATACGTGGCTGAAGGAAGATCAGCGGTAAAGTCGAGTTGATATCAGATTGTCACATGTAGATTTTAGGGAATTGCACTGGAGGTGAGTCTTAGACTCGCAGAAATGATCTGAATGTCGCGAAAAAACCGGAATGTTTCGACGCTGGCAGCTCGGGGTCCTGTAAACATTCTGATCTATGTTGTCTAAGTCAGGCAGTATGTACATTGGCCGAGTATGGAGGAGCGGGGATAAGAAGTGATGGAAAGAAAAGATGGCATTGGCACGGAGCTTAACATTATCACCTTCGTAGAAGTTCTCATTTGTTCACAAAGGCACTTTCCATCTATATCTTGACTGATGTGTGTATTTTTGTCCCACCGGAACGCATAAAGGTGCCTTAACTGGCCTGGTCTCCGTATAGAATTCAGGCGGACCCTGGCGTGACTGATGTCACAGGGAAAGGAGCAAAAATGACAGTGGAGGGTCCGGGCCGTCGGGGAATAATCGTCGGCATCAAACCTGGCAGCTTAATCCATATAACCACTCACATTCCCTTTGTTTGAGGGGTTTCGGCAACTTGGAAAGACCTCAGGGTCTGCCTCGAGACGTTGTTGCGGGTCCTACCAGTCCTACATATCTTAGCCAAGGTAGGATATACCCGCACGGGCAGTCGCAGACCCTTGGATATCTCTCTATGAGTACTTGCTAGTACTTGATAACCTCCTCTTCCCCCGCCTTAGTGCCTCCGAACGATCCAGGCCTTCAACTGGGACCTGGGTAAAGGTTGAATTCTGTGTTGCAACACGCTGCACTAATCGGAGCTCGCCATTTTGCTCCAACCGTCACGGACGGAGTGGAATGGCGGAGCAGGCATGCCCGAGAGTATTGCCGTTTCTAGCATCGCCTCCACTTTGACCGAGTTGGCAATTTGGTCGACGGATTGCAATGTCTTCGTCAGACTTGTCTGAAATATCTCACAACTCCCGGACCGTACGAACAAGAGGTTTTGGTACGTGACAGTCCTTCGATTCCTCCTTGGCATAGCTTTATGTTACCACCGATCTATGAGTCAAAAGAAATTTATCGGAGGGATTCCATTCTTGACCACTGCTACTACGGTTTCGGCGTCTTGACTCAACGATTTTTTCAAAGGGAGCATCCGCCACGCCGCTGGCGGGTAGTCATTGGTACAGGTAATAAGCCTATTGGGGTGATTGTTCAGGACCCATTGTCAGATGACCTTACCTTCTCTTTTGTCACGTTGGAGCTGTGATCATCCCTCGAAAGGTGCCGTTCAAATTTATCATGGACGGTCCGCCGCCACTCCTCTTTCGTTCATCAAATGTTCTCGTGGCAATAAGTGCGCCCATTTCCCACTTTCCCTCGGTTTCCCTTCCGCAATAGAGTCACCTTTGAAGCCAAATTCTGCGGTCTCTCGTCAGGGCCACCAAGCGAGCCAATGGCCGTACTCGTCCCACAGTCTTATTGCAGTCAGTGTACATCAGTTCCCGTGCCTCTAGAGAAGATCATTCACAGAGATCGGAGCCGAGATAGCACTCGCACAGGTTAATCTTTCCACGTCCTTCATTCTCACATGGGAATTATAGCCTGGTCGAATGAGGGGGGTTGGTGGTCCAGCCCTCCCAAATAACGCATTGCTCCTGGGGTCTTGATGAGAGAGCGGCATAGTCGGTGATTTAGCTCAAAAGAGGGGGACATGATTGTCGAGATTTACCCACTCCAAAGGAACCCTGGGGACTCCATGTTGGGTGATTAACACTGACTTGGCCGATCCAGATTTTGGCTGAATTCGTGGATGTCTTGTTCCCTACTACCCAGTTCATTTCTCAACAGCATACGTAGTTTTGCCTTAAGTCTATTGTCACAGGAACTGCCGAAATACACTTTGAAGGTGCCGAAAAGAAGACTGATAGCCGCGAAAGGAATGGCGGCTCTAGAACCGTGAAGTGGTCACTTGAACGTGTTGTGCTTCTTTACTGCGTTCTGATCAGCGCATCAAATGTGGGGGAGATTGAGTTCTTTTTCAAATAAAAAGTGTAAAGATAGGTCCCGAAGGGAATAACCCCAATCGGTCTGTCGTTGAGAGTCCTGGTGGCTATTGTAAACGTCTGTCAGCCAACGAATCCAAGAACATCGACTTCGGTCAACGTCCTGGAACTACTGTCAAGCATTAAGAGGGATAATATGCTGAAGGCAAGTTCCTACGCCACAGATGGTTACCTCACAGTGTCGACACAAAAAGAAGCAATCTCACCTTGTTGATGACTGTTCATTCGTCAGGCAAAATACATATGAATATGGAGGGCGTGATTCGAGGCCGTAACACCTACGTAATGATGGTTCTGTGTGGTTGCACGCTTGTTAGTGCGTTCGTTACGGAATTAGCAGTGGGTTGCATACACTCTCGTTAAAATCTATTAAGAACCCAAGTCAGGTTCAGTCATCACTGCTTTCTTCATATATCTGTCCATTTTATACATCCAAAGTCACGAAACACTGGCAGCTGGCAGCAGGAGACGGACGGCATAACCGTCAGTGCAGCCGGTGCGTTTTCATCAAGAGTTTTCATGCATCACCTTGGGGACGACCTTCACTGGGTTAAACACAACGCCACTGATGTCTTCAGGCTTGGGTTCGAGCCATCTCGCTACGACGTGAGAGACTCCTCCGGCGGAATTCCCGCATTACTGAAAAACTTGGGATCGCCAAAATGTGCCCCCCGGTTTGATCGATACAGGCAAGTACAGTATTCTGGAACGGAAATGTGAGGGGCGCCGTAATTTATTCGGAAAAAGCTTCACCGATTGCCTTCAAATTGGAAGAGTAAGGAATGCTTCGAGTTCACGCAGTTGCCACTCCACATGTTGATGTCAGGTGCGGCAAGTATTATGGAAATGCCTTTATTGCATTGCTGAAGCTCAACAAAAAGACACCTTGTACTCAGTCTTGATGCAGATGCCCGAAGAACCTTCCATTCCTCGTAGGTATTATTGTCATTAGCAGACTCGATATCATTGAATCGTGGGATGAGATCTGAAGGAGCGATTGCATCAGCTTCGGTTGCACTGGTGAACTGTCAGGTGCGCGGTCTACCAGGGGCTGAGCATTAGTCCTTAGAAGGTGTTGAGAATTTCCCTTGCCGATGTCTCAAGCCTGAGAGTCAATACACGTCGAGTCGACTCAGAGCTGAGACGTTGGCTGCGAACAAGACCGCGCGTGGGGATCACGTGGCCACGTGGAGGCGCCGTATGCTCAACCCAAGTCACAAGTGTAGTGACAAGAGTTAAAACCTAGCTCAAAACGTTACCCTTTTGCACCAGCACTTTGTTTCATTCACAAGAATGCCGAGGAAAAAGCGCTCTATTGCTCAAGTGTCGCCAGAGGTCGCATCAAATGAGTCCAGTCGAGCTCTTGCACCAGCTGAAACGGAGAACGAAGGCCACACTACTGAGGCGTCAGGAAGATCCAAGCGCATTAGGAAGCAGACTCAAAGATACACAAGCGCCCCTGCCGCCTCTGCCGCTGCGACTAAAACAAGGGCACCCAGAAAAGCTTCAACGCATTCCACGGGAAAAGGGAAAGGAAAGGCTGTGGCTGGCCCCGAGGACGCTCCTACAGAGAGCGCAGAATTAATAGAGGAGGGCACCGATGAACGCCCCAAGAAGAAGGCACGGACGGAGAAAGCTTCAGCTACGGCTCCAAAGGAGAAGCGCCTTGCCCAATTTAGGTCCCATTGCCCACAAAATATCCTGGAGAGAGCCGAACGCGTTCGATCTCAACGGTATGACAGAAAGCTGCCTCATTTTGTCTCGAAAATCTGACTTTGATACAAGGTTCTTTATGATTGATAGACGACGAGAGGGTAAGGAAATGAAGGAAGAATTCAAGGTCTTGGGGTCTACGGGTAATGTCAGTCGCGATGGAAGTTGGCTGTATCTCCTGTTGATCTGGCTTAGGTTTATACTGTGGTTATCAACCATACTCCAAAATGCAATTGTGAGTCCTGTTCCAATTCCTGCTTGCATCATTTCGACGAAGAAACCTAGGCCCTGACAACCGCAGAGGAAACCATTGTAAACATATAGTGAGCCAGTCGCGACTTCTTCATAGACCGGCTGCCGAGAGTATTGACGTTTTGTAGATGTTCATTTTTCTGAAGGTTCTTTGCGTTCCAATTAGCTCACACATTTGGTACCAAAAGTATGTCCATCACTCGACCCGACTGCTCAATTACGAAATGAAGGGTACGTCAGGGCCTTGTTAACGAGCGAACTCGAAACTGTCTTCTCCCAAGCTCCAGAGGCACCCAACTCTGTGACAAATCCGCGCGTTCGGGAAGCTTTTCTACGAGCTACAGGCCAGTTGGCTGAGTCGTCAACTGCGACGAGCAGCAAAAAGAGAATCCCTGGTGAGGAAGATGATTGTCCGATTTGTTATGACACCATGTATGGTGCTGTCGAGGCTACCCTTGTGTTTTGCGAGGAATGTGGCAACGCCCTGCACAAGGAGTGTTTCACGCAATGTATTTCATTTCTCGCCTCGTAGTTTGTGAAATGCTCTGACTCGGAGACTAGATGAAAAGAGCGCTCACCAGAATGGCAGGACGGTTACCTGCGTGTGGTGCCGTTCAAACTGGGGAGTGGCTGCACCTGTACGATCTGGAGGTTCCGTCTCACAACGAGGCGGTTTCATTAACTTGGCCGGTGTCGTTCCAGGCGTGGACGGTCGCCGTGATACGTCAACATGTAAGAGTATCGCCTGCTTCTCTAAGCGAGATGAATTGAACTCCTTGTAGATTATCATGGGCCCGTTCGGGGACAACCATATTATGGGTACAATTCCTACGACGATTAGAAACCGAAGCCGGGTCGCGGCGACGTTCTTCCATCACCTCATGTTATCATCATCTCATTATGTAATCTTTCTATCACAACTGTTTTGCATCTATCGAAATCGTATCGAATGGGCTCTTAGCACTCGTTTTTGAGGTATAAGGCCTCAGGGATGGACACGGGTCAACAGCCCCCGGCTTTAGCCCCCGCAGGTGCTCAAACAGTCTCCGCATTGCAGAAACACCCAATCTACTGGTTTGACGATGGATCCCTTGTCCTCCACGTTAAAGACGTCTTGTTCCGGGTTCATCGCTCCCTGCTTGAACGCCATTCACCATACCTCGCGTCCTTAACGAATACTGGTCCCACGATTAACCTCCCTCCAATGATCAGGGAGACCGGTGATTCTGTCTCATATGTTTTACTTGGGGCAGGTCGACAAATCAACTCTAGGGACGTTGAAGCGCTTCTTGAGCACATGTATCATGACTTGTAAGTTGCGTATTTCATTGATCTCGATGTTATACATTTCTGGCATAATCGCCGAGAACGCGCGTCTTTCATGTGTATGGCTGACTTCACAAGCCCATTATCGCCAGATTCCTCCTTTGAGCGCATCACAGCCGTGCTCCGCTCATCGAGCCCACAACAGATTGACATGCCAGCTGTGCATTCCAAAGCAATAGAATATTTCCGTGCTATATTCGAGAACAAGAGGCCCTCTGATATCGATCCCGGCCATCTTCATGACGCTATATTAATATCCAAAACTTTCCGCTTTCGATCTGTAAGTGTCCACCCACAAATTATTGGCAGAATAGCTCAAAATGCCAGGTTCTCAAAGTCGTATTGTATCAAGCCATGATTTCTTCCAACCTCGATCCCGATGATGAAACCTCCCAACCATCGGACCCTAAGCCACTGGACCCACTCCCTCAAACACCTTCTGAACCGGCGCACGGTTCCAACGCATGTAGGTTAACATCCTAATCCCCAACAGGAATACAATTCACGTTCTTCCCTGACTAGCTCTATCCGAGAACAGGCATCAGCTAATGGAAGCGGACATGCAACTCTGCAAGAGGCTAATGACAAGAGTGATAGAATATTTCACGCCTATCCTGTTTACCCCCGCAACCACCTCGCATATGTCTTGCACTGACGTGTTCGCCGATACCTGGATGACGCTTGTCATTTCACCGGCAATCGGAGACAACGGTGTATACAAGCCGATTGAAACACTGGAGCGAATGAAAGAAATTAGTTGGGATCAACATGGCCTCTGTGCAGCATGTGTGGTGGAAAAACGTGAGGAATGGACAGAGGAGCAAGGGAATGTTTGGACACTCGTCGACAAGTGGCTGGAGGAAGAGTACATCATATGAGGTTCGAATCGTCCCTGTCTAGAGACTTCAACACGAATTGTGCCCACAGCTCCGCACGCTTCTGCCGAGCATGCCCGTTTGGAGGATATCTCTGGTGGGACCTTTGTGACCTTGCAATCTACCTCAAGCATCGAGCGAAATCAGCTCATAACCTGTTTGTTGTAGAACTTGGGTTCCCTGTTATCAACGATCATAAACATAATCCGGTCTTGACCCTCGGAAATCGATGAACTCCGGTTATAAAAGGAGCTGAAATTCATTGTCTGCACTTGTTATGATCTGTGTATCCCTCTTCCAGATTTCCGTGCACATGGGGCTCTATTGCCCGATACAGTTAATTTTCGCAACTATAGCACCGAGGGACCCCAGCCCTCTGACTGACTGTGACCAAGGACGTTATACCTGGGTATTCGATCTCACGCATAGTCAAATTCCAGGCTGACAGTCGCTCTGTAGTCCTGGAGGTGGCAGGTCCGTCTCAAAGCTTAATTTTGATGAGACTTACTGCTGATCGAACAGCAATACCTGCTTCAAGCCGAGAAGCTTGTGTGTGCTCCAGTTGGCACGAAGAGGACCCCGACCCGTCCGACCATAGTCTGTAGCATCCGATAGCACTGCGTCGGAGTTTGGACAAGGAATTGAACGTTTCAGGACGGTTATAAAAACGTTCATCCAGGCATACGACAGCCACCGTATTCGTCCCTGTTCAGCGCTGTATCGCGACTTCCATCACCTATGGCCCCTCCCCCAGTTCACACTTTCAAGTGGGGTATCTTTGACATTGCCTACGAGGCAAAGAAACGTTCATATGTACCTGGTATCACGCCAACTATCCTTTTGCAAACTCTTCGTGGGCCTGGTGCGCATGTGTGGCGTTTCCTTAGAGACGTCTATCGTATCGCCCCAATTACATTCTCGGTATATGCTGCTGCCTCGGCATGGCTGAGCATCAGTCCTGCCATATCTCTTCGAATTTCGTATCTCATCCTGCAGAAGGTGAGTCTTTAACCCCTGAAAGCCCTCGAAGGGATGACTTGAGCTCGAGTTCCTCAACATCTACAGATCGAGGCCCTGACAAGTCATCAGGATATTGGGAAGGGTCAACTTTTACAAACTGATCTCACGCTCGCAATTTGCGCTTGGCTTTTTTGCGCGTTTGTGTCTGTCATTGTCGAACGGCTGAAGTTGGTCCATTCACTCAATAAGTCAAGTCTTTGATTAAATACCCTTGTAGAGACGAGAAGGAGCTATTGCTATGCGGCTACCTGCGCTGTCATTTCCTTCCACCCCTAGTCAAAGGTAGGCGCCGTGATTTTAGGCCTATCGACTAAATAACTGAGAGCGCCTCCAGCTAGCCTGAATACCGATGTAGAGTTTCTTCATGGTAACCCCGCACGCCTGGATCTCTCTATATTACAAGGACTGATTCCGCATAATAGACCACGAAATCCGTCGGTACTTCCCAAACGCTAATTCCTTCGGCGAAGGTGGACCCGGTTGGGACCTCCTCAAGGCCCTCGGAGAGCGATTTCAGAGCCTTGTTTCCTTGATTCTTGAAGTTGCAGTGCTTCTCTTGGTACTCTCGCAACGTAATTACTTGGATAAATGCCTCCTTGGAGGGCTAACTGGGCTCTTCTTCATCGTCTTGATTTTCGCCCCCTCAAATGGAGTCAACGGCGCGGGTGAGCTCAAGAAATGCAGATCCCATGGGGATATGCCCTAACCTTCATACTTCCGTATTTCAGGGTATACCTTCTGGACAACGGATGCCGCATACAATCGACTACATTTACTTTACGCGTTGGTGTTCGGCGACAGACTTCGCGAAACTTTAGCAAAAGATGGACTCAACGACTACATATGGGAAGGTAGGCTTGTGATCGACATAGGTACCAATGACTTTATTCATATGCCCAGAATATCGAAAATACTCGAAAGCTCTGGGTGTTGTCAAAAGTGACGTCCTCACCTTGGCTTGCGTACTCCCCCCTCCCTGGTATTGGGCAGTTTCCCGGAGCCTTCTGCTCGATTACCCTATGGTAAGTTACGCAGATCCTTGTTCTAAGCGCAAGCGCTCCTTAACCCCACTGTTCCTTGTAGGCACTTTGTGCATTACTTCTTACCTGGAGCTCTTCGCCGTACATTATCACGACTTTGGTGTTCTTCCAATCCACGACGAACACCCTCCGCTACAGTATTGAGAGTCTCCGCCGTGGATACAACCCGAGGTCACTTTCCAGCTTGCTCACACAGGTACAGGCATTCTACAAGCCCCTTGATCAAGTCAAAGCGGCCCATCAGAAGCCGGTTCCATACCCTAATCCTTCGCTAAGTTCGAAGGAAGGCATGGAAATCGAGCTGAAGTATGTACCTGTATCCCCCACGGAGCCCTCAGATAGACTGAAGTATTACCAGGGATGTAACATTCAAATACCGAAATGGCGTACCCGGAATTGCTGCCGTGAGAAACGTCTCTCTCACCATTCCGGCCAATTCTCTCGTACTCCTCGTCGGTGCAAACGGAAGCGGGAAGACTACTCTGCTAAAGCTTCTTGCGAGGCTCCAGAAACCGACATCAGGCGAAATGCTTGTTGACGGAACTCCAATCGCTGACTATGATCTACTCGGTATCCGAAAGCACATCACTTTCCTCATGCAATCTGAGGAGATCTACCCTGTCTCATTGCGAGAGAACCTCTTGATGACCGTCCCACACAGACCACCATCCGACGAAAAAGCCAGAGAGGTGATGGATGAGGCCGTCCGTTTGGGTGGAGCTGAGCAATTGATCGAGCGAATAGGATATGAAGCGGTCCTTAACCCACCCAATCTCCTTGGTCAAAGTCTGCAGGGCTGTGGGAACGGGATCATTGGTGCCGCCGCTTTTCGTGAGCTCGAGAAACATGTCCCGCAGAGAGAAATACCAATCTCAAACGGAGAGAAGCAAAGATTCCTGGCGTAAGTCATCTTCACAACATTCCCGCGATCCAACAAATTGAGTGCGCACTTTTAGTTCTCGTTCGTTCATGAGATTGTTGAATAGTGATACGCGGTTGTTGATGGTCGATGAACCGACGTCTGCCTTGGATCCAATTGCCGAACGTGACCTATTTGAACGGTTTCAGGAACAGCGGGACGGTAAGACTGCGATATTTGTGACCCATCGCTTCGGGGCTCTCGCCAAGCAAGCGGACCTGATCGTGTAGGTTTCGTGTTCTCAGGTGTTCCGAACTAACACCGTGGCTGACGTTCCTAATACAGATGTATGAAAGATGGCAAGATCGTTGAACGGGGGCGTCATGACGAACTGATGGTGTCCCATGGAGAATATGCGAGGTTATACAATGCTCAACAGATCCATCAAGAAGCACGTAAGTCGTTCAGTGGTGCTTGTCCTTCAACACTTCGTTAAGACACCTCCGCTAGATAAAGAGTAATTAACAAGGTCATATATATATTTATTGGTGTTGATTAACATTTGCCGCTGCGTTATCCACGATATTATTACCCTCGCTTAGTGCGGGGCATTCAATTCACTATTGGTTGACTTCACACCAGGGCCTTCCACGTTCTGTCCTGACTAGCGGTGGGTTTTCGCCTACCTGGAAAAACATCAAATCTCGGTACCAAAGAACAAGTTTTTCAAGGTATTTCCGCTGCTCTTGTGGTGTGATCTGACGAGAGCTGTACGGGTCTGCTTGTGTGAATCGCAGTTTAACGAGTGTGGAGGGAAGACTGGATTCCCATATGACGAGGCGGTCCAGTAGTCCCTAGAAATTAGGCTTTAGGTTTGTGCGTTCAACAGTTGAAGCAATGAGATACCATCAGAGAATTTCTGGGTCTTATTGGCCATACAAAAGGAGGGTCGTTCCTGAGGACGATTTGCCGATATTCGGGCTGGTCATCCTCCACTAAGCTATGTTGTACGGGGTCGTTGAAGCAGATAGTGAGTGATTGAATGGAGGGAAAGACGCTCGTAAGAATATCAAAGAGTCTAGGATCTGGATCAACGACGCTGAAGGCCAAGTGGGCAGGCATTTGATTATATAGGGGTCGCAGGAGTTGAGACATTTCGGAATACGTATATGAGTTTTCCTTGGATTTGCCGGTGTGGAGGGAAAGACTCTTAAGCGGAGAAGCAGCTAGAAGCTTTGCTGCGAAATATGCTGGCCCATGGTAGCATTGGAGGCGCGGAATGCTAGAGAAGGATGATGGGGGTGGGTATGGGATGTCGCGAGAATCCTTGTAGTTGAAGTCATGAACATCCAAAGTTTCCAGCGTTGGGCAGAGCTGAAGAATGTCTCGGAGAAGTTGTAGGGTATCTTGCTTGAGATTTAGGGAGAGGTATGTTAATACGTTGAAGGGTGCCTGTGCCTCCACCAAAGGGCGCAAGCAGGCCTCAGAGACTTCGTACGAGTGGAGGATGAGGGTGTTGAGTGCTGTCGGAGAAACTATGGAGAAATCGCCAAGTTCCACGTAGTTAGGTCTGTCGCTCGTTACGATGCGTAGTTTCTGGAGGGACCAAGGCGGCGTTGACGACGGAATTGGTCGCATGATTGTGTTTGTCTCGACCAGTGCAAGACTCCTGAGTTTCGGTACCCGATTAAGGGCGTCAAATACGTCCTTGTCGACTTTGATAGAAGTAAGGGTAATAGTATGGAGGTTGGGATACAGTGGAAGCGTATTCAAGAAGATGTTGAGGGCAGAGTGATATGCTTCGACAAGCACTCCTATCCCTCGGATGTTGGCGTTTGTATCGTTGAGACTCCGAGTCTGTTCGATACCGCTGAAGCTCCACTCTTCGACATAACAGACGAAAGATCCCGTAGCGACGATCACAAATCGCTTTGCAGACCAAAGGAAATGTTTACACCACATATCCCAGTTCTTGTCATCGACATCTTCTTGGTTCGGTGACCAGCAGTGTAAGACACGATATAGGAACGGTTGGCCGGTCTTTGCAAACTCTCTGCAGACCAGGCGGACATTCCAGATATCCTTAACGTCCACATAGCGCCAGCATTCTCCCCAGAGCTCTGCTGGGAGAAGGTCTTCCGCCGAGCGCCGATTGTTACTACTGGGCATGCGGCTGAAGCGAGTTATGGGGTAGTTGGTCGATTGTGGTAGTAGCCAAGACGATCCTCTCGATAATTAACCTGTGACGAAGACGAAGGACAACGTGGTGAATTCACAGATTAAACCTCGGCACAGTTATGATTATCCTAGGTGAGGCAAACTGACGTAGATGAGTGACATAGTCTCCGATTCAAACCAGGACTTGGCTGACCGGGGAATTAAGGTCTGAATGAGAGTTCTAGTTTCTTCAAACATGAGATATTCACACGTTGTATAGTATAAGCGACATACTGCAGCGGTCGCGCTGAGCGGGTTGGAAATTATTGCGATAAAACAGTCGCCAAGCTCCAAGTGCCCGGTAGTTGCGGCCTGGGTCACGTGGATTTTCCCGGGATTTCCATCCCATGGTCGTCGTCACCAACATCTTCTGTCTTTCTTCTGCCTTCCGAGTTTCAACATTTCAACGCTCAAGTCTAGTAAGTTAGCGTTCTGTTCGACTCCGGAAGAATTCCATGGGACCGGCAAGGAAGCTATCCTACTTGAATGGCCACAGAATTCAACCGAAGATTCGGCCTGATCGCGCCGGCGCACGTCATACGGACGTCTCGTGCGCTCTCGCGGAGAATACAGACCAACACCGAACCAGCTTAGGCAGCAGCACTCTGAACCTATGCGCTTTCCATTCCACAGCTTCTATCCTCTCAGATTCCGCAAATATGGACTTGGTTCCCACACACAAGCGTGAGATATGAATCACTCGGCATGCTAATTTGGACCAATTATCGAGTATTCTAACGTGGAGCGATCCAGGAATTTCATTCACCCCTCGTTGCGATGACGGGTGCACGCCGCACTGGAGCTGCCATCTCGACCTACGTGTATACTCGTGTGTACTTCTCTCTGGCCCTCGCTGTGTACAACATCAATCTCCTAGATGTCCAGCGGAAACATGAACACAACGAGGATTCTTTGATCTCGGACTCCATGACATAGCGCGTGTATTTTTATCCTTTCCCAATATATATCTTCTGGCTGATACTCCTCTGTTACCAGGTTCGTTGGTTCTGTTCACAACCCCCCTAGCGTCTTACCGCCAACGAGGGGTTTAGGGTGACCTCGTCCTTCACCACCCAAGGCTTGGAGCGATATGAACAGCTTGCCGCCGTCTACCTCATCTCTCCAAAATGTGTCCCCCCAACAGTCTTCGTCCCAAAGCAAAGAACTGATTGACGGGGGTGAAGTGGTGTCTACCTCTAGGCCCCAGAGGTTTTGGACACGGCGGAAGATCATTTGGCTTGGACTTGTACTGGCCATTGTGGTCATCGTTTTAGCGGTGGTCCTTCCCGTCGTGTTGGTGGTTACAAAGAAAGGTGGAGGGAGCGTAGCTGAGACGTCTGGCTCGGGAACCACGACATCAGCCCCGCCCCTGGGTACCGGGCGTCCAGTGAGTTCAGTCTGGCATGCTTTTTTAGCCCTGAAGGTGTGACACTTTGCAGTTCCTGCAGTCCGGAGGAGACGGCTCTACAGTCATCACGGAGAACGGCACATCCTTCATTTACCGAAATCCGTTTGGGGGATATTGTAAGTAAGCAGTTATAGTTGTATCAGCTGCGGACTCAAAATAGTCCTTAGGGGTACAGGATACGGAGAACCCCTATAACGATGACGCCCGTCCGAACTCTTGGACGCCACCGTTGAACACCAGTTGGAGATGGGGGGTTGATCGTATATATGGAGTTAATCTTGGCGGGCTTTTCGTCCTTGAGCCGTTCATCACTCCCGAACTTTTCCAGCGGTATCCGGATGCAGAGGATGAATTCGCGCTCAGTCAGGCCATGGCGGCTGACCAAGGGAATGGCGGATTAAACCAGCTGGAGCAACATTATGCGACCTTCATAGTAAGACGATCCGCTTTTCAGTGTTTGATGATTCTCTAATTGTTTCCAGACCGAGGATGACATCGCGGAGATAGCTGGTAAGGATAGTTCATGTGTGGCGTATGTCCGGCCCTCACTTGGCCACAGGTGCGGGGCTGAACTTCATCCGTATTCCAATCGCCTTTTGGGCTATCGAAACCTGGGAAGGCGAACCATATCTCGCTCGGACGTCATGGAAGTGCGTAATTCGTTTACTAGTTGATTCATTGCATAACCAATGACTACTAGATATTTATTGCGCATTTTGAATTGGGCTCGGAAATATGGGCTTCGGGTTTGCCTCGACCTGCACGCAGTTCCTGGATCTCAGAACGGTACGTCAGACTTTCATCTATCAGTCATGTCCAGGCAGTTCAATCCGACGGGCGCTTCATGATAGGTTATAATCATTCCGGAAGGTTCGTTATTCTGTACATTACCATGCGTCTAAAATTGAACCTTGCATGAATAGGTTGGCAGCTGTCAACTTCCTCGCAGGAAACATGGGCCTCGCCAACGCAGAGAGAACGCTGTACTATATCCGTGTGCTCACGGAATTCATCTCGCAGCCGGAATATCGGAACCTTGTTCCAGCGTTTGGGATCGTCAACGAAGCTCTCGTTGGGCTGATTGGGAAGAACGCCATCACCAGCTTCTACCTGAAGGCACACGACATGATCCGAAACATTACTGGGCTCGGTGAAGGCAATGGACCTGTGGGTTGCAACCTATTCTTCGAAAATTTTCACTCATTTCACTTACAGTATATTGTCATCCACGATGGGTTCCAACCTCTCTCCACTTGGGACAATTTCTTGGAAGGATCGGATAGAGTCATATTAGATCAGCACCCATACTTCTCATTTGGAGGACCTCAGCTTGACCCTATCGCTGTCCCTGGTCCCGACGGATCACCTGGAGGGAAGTGGCCTCGACAAGCCTGTGACTCCTGGGGTCAAGGGACCAACCGGACGTAAGCAGCTCATTCATATGACAGGGGACTCTCTCATTTTAGTTTTCGTAGTCGCCGAAACTTTGGTCTGATAATTGGTGGGGAGTTCGCCGCGTCACCGAATGATTGTGGACTGTTTCTTCTCGGGGTCAAGGGGCAGTCCAGCAATCCGCAGTGTCCTGAGTACAACGACTGGGAAAATTACAACGATACTATGAAGGAAGGAATCCAAAACTTTGTCGTTGCGACTTTCGACGCTTTGCAAGATTGGTTCTTCTGGACTTGGAAGGTACATTCTCGCGCCGAATCTTGATGGATTTCTACAGCTAACCCGATGTTAGATTGGACCGTCCAAAGCTGGTCGTGTCGAAGCACCTCTGTGGTCTTACCAATTGGGGTTGCGAAATGGTTGGATTCCCCGTGACCCACGAATAGCGCAAGGAAAATGCGCGTCACTCGGAGCTACACTCGATCCATTCGATGGCAGCTATCAGCCTTGGCAGACAGGTACACCGTCTTCCATTCCCGCCACGTCCACTGAATTATTCCCTTGGCCTCCTGCGGCCATTACATCGGCGGACGTGCCGATATCCCTCATGCCCACTTATACCAACACCGCCCCCATCATTACGATGCCCCCCGCAAGCTTCACTAGTGCACCGAGCGAGAAGACGACCACTGTTGATGGTTGGTTCAACGACAACGATACGGAAGGTGGGATTGTCACCGTGGCTGGATGCCTCTACCCTAATGAGTATGATGGAATATTTTCTGTCATCCCTACCGCCCCTTGTACTGGACCAACACCTGTCGTAACGCCCCCTCCTTCATGATCTCGGACTTTTGTTTTTATTTTTTGATATTGTACTCTGCCTTTGACTATTCTTACTGTACCAGCGAACTCATTCTGGAATGGGAGGATTTTCCTGGATTTTTGTAGTACATATATAGACTAGCAGTTAGTTTGTTGTGACGTTACGCGAGAAGATTCGGACTTTGTAACGTCGATAGCTTTCCTTTTTCATCATCGTCGTTCATGGCGTCCCCTATCGCCTTTTCTTCATTACCTTCCATACTCTCTCAAACCACAGAAAAGAAACAATCTTCAACACAAGCCAGGAACCCCGTGGCTTTGCGCTTGTATAAGGTCCTCAGTACCAATTTTGAGGACGCTGCAACCAGGGAAGCGCTTCAAACACTCTCGGACCTCTATACGGCACCTTCAACGAGAGGAAAGGAGCCCGCGAAACTCGTAGATGAACTCGAGGATGAGGATGACACTGAGGATACGGTATCAGATGGCAGTAGTGCCATGCTGAACTTACCACCTGTCGAATTGGTCCCGGGAGAGATTGTCGCACGCGCACGGAAACATCTGCGCAGAGACATGGAGAAGAAGCTTGCTGAGGGTAGCAGGCAGTTTTTGAAGGCATTAGGCGAAGTCGATCAAGTGTGTGGTTTCCGTTAAACCGTATGTATTGAGCTCTCATTCCGTGTTATGCTTCGTGGTGTTTAGAAGCTGAACGACTTACAAGTGCATCTCAGTGCCATGCGTGTTAGTTGTGATGAAGCGGAGAATCAGTCGCGTCTCACACAAGAGTCAAGTCGGACGTTGTTAGAGCGCGCTGGTAGTCTGAGGGATGAAAGGTATGCGGGTTTCTTCCTGCTCGGTGCGGTTCGGTCGATGTTTGTTCCCTGTTGCACAGGAAAAAGGTGGAAGACAAAAAGTCTATTGTCGAACTGTTCCTCACGTGGTTCACTCTGTCAGAGCGAGAGATCGAAATCGTGAAGTCGAGAGATACCCCGATCGGGTTGCGGTTCTTCCAGACAATGGACAAAACGGAGAAGATTAGAGATGATTGTCGGGTGTTGATGGCAGGAGAGGACGGACCAACTCAGGCAGGGTACGTATATCTCACCCTTTTTCACTGGTTTGCAATTCAGACATAAGTGTAGGATGGATATCATGTCTACTACGTCGTCCTATCTCGAACAAGGATATGAGAAGCTCCTCCGCTGGACATCCAATGAGTTCCGCCAGATCGGGAGAGAAATGCAGATTGAGGTTAGCTCAACTCTCCGGGAGGCTATCAAGAGACTTCGTAAACGACCTGAGCTCCTGACGTGCGTTACCCGGACCGCTCATTGAAGCACCGCTTTTAACACCTCATTTCAGCGAGGCATTGACAAACCTGTCGGAAACGCGTCAAGCTACGCTCCTATCATCGTTCCTTACCGCTTTGACACGCGGAGGTCCATCCGGCCTGCCTAGACCCATAGAACTTCACGCACATGATCCTATGCGTTATGTGGGAGATATGCTCGCTTGGGTCCATCAAGGCATCGCTGCAGAGCAGGAGTTTCTCGAGAGCCTCTTCGATCTCAAATCTGCGAACCGTATGGTGGGTAGTGTAAGGAACTTTGGTTCTGGGGGAGAAGAGGAGGAGTGGATCCAAGAGTTGCTGGACTTGGCTGTTGGGAAGCTTTGTGGTCCTTTGAAGGTACGAGTTACGAGCACATACGCCAGGCCTACAATGGGATTGATTTTTCAACTTCCAGATGAGGGTGCAACAAACTGTTCGCTCGCAAGAAAGCAGTATCGTTTCTTACAAGATTGCCAACTTGTTGCAGTTCTATCTGCTAACGATGCGGAGGACCATTGGCGACCAGGCTATCTTAACGAAGGCACTTCAGGAGTACGTCCCAAGCTTCATGACTTCCATTAATTTTACCAACGCCACTGCGTCGGCAGTGTTACAGACCTTGCTTACAAGGTGTTTTATGAGTCCATTCAAGTTCAAGGACGCGCTTTGGCTCGTGTACAGCTTGTATGCGCCTCTTTGTTCGGCGATCACGTTTCTGACCAAGCCTACCCCAGGACAACGATGATCCCTCATTGACGCCTCCCCTTGCTATCCTCGACCATGCTCAGATCCTACGCGATATCATGGCAGTCTACCAGTCATCCTTGGTTGGTGACGAAAATGAGAGCGAATTACAAGCCGGATTCCAAAGGGTCCTCGACATCATGGTTGACCCAGTCGTCGAGATGTGTGCAACGGCCAGCGAGAGAAAGAAACATTTACGTCCAAAATGGGACCAGGCGGTTTTCGTTTTGAATTGTCTGAGCTATCTTTTGGTGAGCTGTTCGAAGCAACCAGTTGATTCCGTGTCAATATTGACGCAAGCGGCAAAGACCGTTCTGGAACCCTTCACGTTTACGTCGGGAAAGCAGGATATGGTCCGACGTGTGCTCGAACAGCGGGTAGCAGCCCTTACAGATGAACACGTCAGTTTCGACCCTGTCGAAAACGAATCGAATGCTGACATTTTACAGCATATCACTATCATGAACGACGCGGGCATCTATCAAGCCAGTCAGACATGCAAAAATCGCCCGTCAGACGTGAGTTCAGTTTTCTCTACACGCATACAACCCGCTCACAGCCACCGTAGGAACCTCTTTCTCGTATACCAACGATGCGTCCGGCGGACCTTCAACGGGCTCTCAGGGGCTTCTCTACGTGGCTTTCTGGCTCGGAAGTACTCCACTCGCCGCGGCTTTCACAGCTGGTGGTCCAGAAACTTCATGAGAAGATACACCAGGATGCACTTAGGAGAGTGGCGAAGGCGTATAAGGGCCTATGTGAGGAGATTGGAAAACCTGAGAACCGGTATGAAGCCGCGAGTACACTTTTAGGGAGTGAGCGGCCGTTTGGAAGAGTGGGTCTGTTGTATCAGATATTTGGATTGGAGGATGGAGAGGACGACGAAGAAGACGAAGATGAGGATGAAGAAGATGAAGATGAAGCTGAAGAAGACGAGGAAGATGAGGAAGATGAGGAGGCTGAAGATGAGGAAGATGAGGAGGCCGAAAAAGACGAGGAAGGTGAGGAAGCCGAAGAAGATGGAGAGGATGACGAAGACGAAGAGGGTGAAGAGGGTGAAGATGAAGAAGATGAAGTCAGCAGTAATGAAGGCGGAAACAGCTGAAGAAATTGCACAGTCTAGTTGTAGAATACTTGTTACCGGCGCTTTGATATAAGATTCTCCTGACCATTGTAGAATTCCCTATCAATATCTTCCAATCAAAACTTTCCAAAAGGGCTATTAATAAACTCCTTGAAGGGAACAATACATTGATTGGGGAGCCTAACTTATTGCATATTCGTTGAGTCAACCTTGTAACGTACTGTCAAGTCCACATCTGCTTAACAACATCCCAGTCTCGTCTAGCGAAAATGCTTCAGTGAGAAGCAAGAGATTGACTGTCGTAGTAGGGATCGCAAAAATGAACCTCGGTCCTGAGCAGGCTGGGCTGTAGCGTCCGATGTCCCAGTTGCGACCATGGTTGCCTCCCATTCAGCAGCGGTTGCAGGATTTTGGGTATTCAACGATGCTACATCCGCCTGTGTGGTTGAAGAGGAATCTTGGGAACCAACCATTCTCTTGACTAGCGGATCCCAGAGCATCCATGCAATTGGCCAACCAATGTCTGATGTCGCCCCTGCCAGACTATTCCAGAACTCATGCCATCTTTGCTGAACTAACTCAATCTCTTCTTCCGAAGGTGGACTGGATTTGAGGAAGTTGATATCTTGTAGCCGTCTCTCCACCTCTCTGAAGTAGTCAAAAATTTGGAGAAAAAGTGCGTCACATTCGTCGACCGCAGAGAGAAGATCGGTAACGAGTTGAGTGTTTTCGGCGATCAGGGTAGCATTTAGCGTTGTGTCCCCACCTGGCACAGAATCGTTAGCCCCGCAGATGACTAATAGACTAAAAATAAGTCAGGTCTCACCCTCAGCGAGTGCTACAAAAAACTGTTGGGCCGCGGCCGTAATATCTTGCCTAAACTGCACCATCGCCTCATGAGCTTTGCTGGCTTTGTTTGCAGTGAAGTCTGCCTGCCAAGCAGCGACATGGGTTCGTCTAAGCGCCATCTCTGTCAGCGGTGTTGCTGACAATGAGTCAACCAACCGGAGCCAAAAGTATGTAAAGTTTATCGAGTGGAAGACGACCCCAAAAATCCAATGACATTGGTCGGTGGCCGCTTTGCGCAAGTTACACAAAAGCTCTATGGCCTGCGGACAAGGAGTAGTTTTGTGAGATGTGCGCAGTACGAGGTTCAAGTGGTTGAGCTTGTACAAAAATGTCGCAGGTATGTCCTTGATCCGGAAGAGCGTCTGTTGGTCGGGCGGCAGCTGTTTTGTTGAAAGAGTAGTCAAAAATCGGCAAATAAGATGACCACCCCACCTTACCTTCAAAAAGTTGAGCACCACGGGTTGTGTGTCCGCCATGGTGGAGGGCAGAAATCAAAGGCCAGGAGCCCTATGTGACTATGTGGACTGTGTTACTACGTTACTACGGTCGTTCATGTGCCTATTATCTTGGGGCACTGACGTCATGCCTGATCAGATCAGATCTGAAGTTCAACGGGAGAGTGACGTCGGCGAGCAGCTTTGCAATCCTGGACTTTGAATTGTTTACGCTCGAGAAAGATACAGGTTCCAATAAGTTTCTTCGCGGCCTGAAGCATATTGGGAGGTATTCTGGATAGGATCTCGGTGTATATTCTGTCGAGAGCAGCGAACGGATTTTGCTCATCAGGGGAGATGGCCAACTTCGAGAGAGCAGAGAGCACGATATCTAGTTGGGCAATAGGTTTGCCGACCCATGGATCGTCAATGAAGCGGGTGGCGACGTCTGTAAATGCAAAAAGGCCTGACGACGCTTTTGCGATTTTGAGGAAGTGATGTTACTGGTTCATACTGAATTGGTAATTTCGCGTAATTTCGGAGAATTCACTGCGCAGGAATTTCAGGACCCCCGAATATTGGGGGGGAACCCTGATTTGAGTTTTGAAGGTTTTTATCCGCACAAATTATTGCAAATCTTGCTACTTTTTTATCCGGAAAAAAATTTGGGTTCCTGGGCCCCCCTTTTTTTATCCGGATTTTGCAACAGGGTCCTAGCGCTTATGTCCCAGCGCCGAGTTTTGTCTCTCAGCCTCGTTCAATGTAAAGAACATTCTTCTGGCGAAGGCAACGTGCAACATCGACCGTCACTAGTTCTCCGCGGTTGCCATATTCCGGTAAATGGAAGTCAAGGAAGGACTTGATATTGAGGTCCGGGTCCGGGAAGAATGTGTTGGCTATGTGTTGTGGAATCTCTTGGAGAGCTTCGCAGTAATAGAACAATCCTGGAGCAACATCGAGAACATCTTGTGGGTATTTTTTGCCTTTCCCTATCCACTCTTCTTTGTTGAAGGGAGGTGTTTCGTCAAAGAGTCCAATGACTTGCATGGATATTACGAGTAGCCGTAAAGATATATAGAAGTTGGGTCAGGGGAGTGATGACACCGTAAATCGTTTTGTAATTTTCCTGTTTCTATAAAGGAATTGTTTTGTGAGGACGCATTTAGTATATATCGGTTGTCATGTCTCAGGTACAGAGGCTCAATGGGGGCCGACCCCCTCACGCCATCCCCTCATAGGAGAAATTTTATCCGCATTCATACAGGGTACCCTCCAAAGACCAAAATTTTATCCGGAACTTGCGAGAGGGTTCCGAGCCAAGTTTCCCCAGTTCTTATCCGGAAAATGCGGAGGGTTTTACGAAAATCCCCAAATTCTTATCCGAATTTGATCAGGCGGCCCCCCCAATATTCGGGGGTCCTGGAATTTCTCGACGTCGCGGCAGGCCTCCTCAGAGTCGATGGGGACTTCATCCTCCCGATGGCCTGCTTTGATGTCGTCGTTGGAAAATATCGTTTTCAAATGCGGCTCGGGACGACTCGTGGGGACCCAGATGAAGGGTACCGTCGGATATCGTAGTGTGAAATTACTAATCAGCCGGACAATTTTGCATTGCAAACGGTCACTGTGTCGTCCGGTAGGTTGTGCATGACAATCATGTTCGCTGATTTCTCCACCGCATTCATCCAAACCATCGAGAGCAACCAGCCAAGTTGCCAATCCACGACGAATATGTCCTCGAGTGAAGGGTTCAACGATAAGGATGCGAAATTGCTCGCTCATGGCTTTGTCGAGCAATCTCGGATTCATTGTCATGAGTTCTCCAATGTACGCCCTATAGGAGATCCCGAACGGCAAGTTGATAAGCGATGGTAGGAATCACTTGTTTGGGATTGGTGCGTCCGTTCTGCCCGGAAAAGAACAGGCTTGCACGGCACCTAGTTGTGCCGCTTCCGTTTGAGCCTCGACCAGAGTCTGAACTATGGCAGATTTTCCAACGCCCGCTGGTCCGTGGAGCCAGAGCAGCTTCTTCTGCTCATGACCTATGAGCCACCGCTGAACCCTCTCGATGATAGTCGTACGTGCCCCTCGATGTCAACGAGGCGGGGGATCCCGTTCGGATGAGTCGGACTCGGCCCTAGGCATTATGTGCTTTTCCAGCCATTCCAATGCTAATTGTGTAATTAGGATGACGGCTTAATAAATCGGACGTAATCAACCCACCTTCACGAGAGCGGTCAGCCTGAACATAGACCATGCTTGGATTATGGAGGACTAGATTATGTGCGTTTGGGAAGAACCCGCCTTGCTGTGTTACCGTGTGTTGATCTACGTGTAACGTACTTAGTTTAATCCTTCCAAGATTCTGACCGGAGCTCTTGGGGATGGCGCACCTTGGAGCATGTCCAACCTCACAGAGCCTGTAGCAGGGCTTGGACCCATACTTGAAGTTGAGCTCGAAGCAGCGCGGAGGCCGTGGTCTTCGCCGAGAACAATGGGATAGGCAAGATTGGATTTCAATAAGGGACTAGGTAGGAGTGAGGGATAACGTACAAGCTGATCGATTCAAGTTTTGGAAGGGCGGTTCAAAGGTCTCTAGAGCTGTATGTCTGCGCTTGGAATTCGAGGGACCACCTGATACCGCATCATCAGTGGCCAACTTGCGTTTGCCCTTGGCCTGCGACGATCCAGTGCGGCTTAGTTCATGGTGAGTGAGCTGGTTTTAGTATCGGAACCACGCACTGAACATTCAACATTGTTTTTGGCGACGCTCAGTGAAGCGAGTTGACGAACTTTCTTGCGTTTTCTGCCACCTGGTTCCACATCCAGTCAAAGACGACGAGGCTAGTAGACACGTCTAACCGGCATAGGACTTTTCGAATTCGGCGCCGCCTTTGTGGGGACTTGACGAGGGCAGGTGGTGGTAGTCTGGGTGTCGATCACAGCTTCATTTTCTCTGTTACGTTACTCCTTCCGTAGATATTAACTGCTCTATAAAAAGGAACAGAGATCCTTGATCCGTTATACCAACATAGGCTGAGAGCATGTTAGTGACATGACGTCACCCCGCCAACTCGCAATATGCGCATCGCGATGTCAGCCCACTTCTGACAAAAACCTTTTCACCATTTGCCTGCTAAGCCAACAAAACCTCAGTATGGCCGAGTTCCTAGTCGCAGAAGCACTCGGAGACCTCGAGAAGTTCAAAAAGTCTGTGGGCTTTGCATACGCCGTCACCAAGCCAGCATTGGCAGAGGCCCGGGAACGCTCGTACGTGGCACTAGATGCCGTACACTCCAACTACTGAAAAAGTGAGAAACCTAGGAACATGCCAGAGGCCGAAACTCCGATCAATAAGTTCCAGGTGTTGCTGGGCTTTGCTAAGAAATTGAAGACGAGGGGCCAAGAGGCGCAGGCTTGTACGATCGAGATTGACCTCATCCTTGACAAGGTCAAATTGGCACCGGCAACATCTAATTCTCTAGATGGCCGTAAGTCGGTCCTAGTTCAAAGAATAGAAAGGGTCCTTGAGGAGACCGAAAATGTCATGTGTATGGGTCCTGTGCAATTGGTGGATGAATTCCGGCACGAATTGGTCGTGGTGAGTTTATAATCTTTCCCTTCCCTTGTAACGGTCCTTGACGTCGGACTTCTCAGTTTCAGCGCCAAGACCTTCGACATGCAAAACTGCAGATAAACAAAAAAGAGGTGGATCAAAAGAAAACACGGAGACTCTTGTATGACACTGAGACGGCCATAGAGGCCACTGGCGATCAACCTGTGGAACCAGTATCTGATTTGGCCCCTGAGCCAGTCTCTGGCTTCGTCTCTTTTCTCGTGAGGTGCGGAATTACAATAGGCAAAAAAAAGTTACGAGAAAAAGTTGAGGATAAACTGCTGGGTGAGTCCTTGTGTACGTGCTAAAACCTCACCCTGACAAACGCTACCTTAGCTTTGGAGGAGGAGCAACAAGCCTGCGTCCAGGCTAAAGAGGTTGTTGAGCAGCTCCAGTCGACCGCTGAATCAGTTTGGGCGGAGCTCGGAAATTGTACCACGTTCACCATAGCAGTTCGCGAGATTCTTACCCCGATTGGAGGGTCACTCCCCCACCTTCAATATGGTGAAGCGTCCTGGGCACTAGAGGCACTCAATGCGCAGCTATTGCAAGTGCTGAGCTTAGTAGAAGGTTATCAAACGGCGGTAAGTTTAAAGTGTTTGTTCAGGCTCCAAGTGATTATGCCCCTCACAACGAACTACAGATTTCGGATGTCTTAGAGATGACCCCGTTAAGTGACGAGGCGAGTATGACACCTTTATATGCGGGTACAATGTTCTTAGTGTTCTTCAGCGCTCTATGGAAGGCGATATCACCACATTCAACCGCCAGCTAAAGGGCATTTCCAAGACATTGTCCAGGCTTAATACCGCAGAGGGCATTGTCAGGAACTCCGGAGCACTCTTGCTCAAGACGAACAAGCTTACTGAATGCATCGCCGAGCAACTCCGAAAGATCAAAGAGGTCTACACTCCATGGAACACCTACTCCAGGAGCATCTCTACGGCTCCACTCGACTTCATCTCGGAAATCTCGGATATGACACGCAACGCCGATTCCTTTGCTTGGGAAGCACAACCTCTTTGTGCTGAAATCAAACTGATCCTGAAGACAGAGTTTCACTACAAGCGGTCCAAGCGTGCACAGCGTAAGCAGCTGCAAGAAAAGGAGGATAAGACGTCCGGAATACAAGAATTCCAACGGGTGGCAACCCAGCAAGAAGCGCTAGAAGTCCTGGAGGGCCTTATCGTGACCTTGAAGGGGATAAGCGCGTTTGCGACCGAGTTCGGCATGGCTCTGCTATACTTCGACCGGCGTACTGGTAGCAACCATACTCCGACTGCTGGGGGATTATTGCAGCCGTCAATCCCCTTTCCAAAGAATCCTTTCGCTGTCAATTCCGAGATTGTAAAGGCGGCTCAGCTTACATTGGACTTTGAGTTAGGCGCGCTTGCGGCAATTCTTTCTGAACACAAGGACAAGTAAACTCCGTCATATTTGGCTTCTTTACTGCAACTAGGTAACATTATGCCAGTAAATCATCGTACTTCGTAGTATACGTTCTAGTCACACATCGGATTTCATGGTGGCTTATACTCAACCGAATAATACCACCGTTTGTAATAGCTTCTGACATGTCCGATCTCGGGTGGAAGCGTCCCCAGAAAAGACAAATATAAACCTAACGGCGTGATTCCAGATTCCAGAAGAGTAACTAACGCGCACGCCTAAATGAGATGTTCTTACATGTGAAACACAAGGGTAGACCCGCCGTCTGTTGATCCCTTGCTGACTAGAGCAGTCCGGCCCGTCATTTCATATGGATGAGACCCTTTGCTTCCATGTATACGAAACAGTGGGCCCATGAGGACATGGGAAAGTGAGTGAGGTCGTTCCCGAATACGTTGCTGGGCCTGGTGTTGACTCGACGTTTACCCAGCAAAGTCTCGGGTACGCATAGTGTAGTCCTTTGGTGAGGACAAACGGGGACCAAGTAATGCGTCATATCTGATTGGTAGATCAGCTGGGCCAGGCCGATGCAGCCCAGGGCAAGTAGGAGCATTTTATAGTGTTGCGACCTGCGATGAATACCCACACTGAATTGAGTGCCGTGACGTTCAAGAGAAGGCGAGCGGGCGGGAGGAATGATGTCAAGCACCCCGAGTGAGCGCGTGTTCGTGATGGGAACGAGGACAACAGGGCGGGGGACTCAACCCCGGCTCCGTTCCGAGCGAGTCCTTCCGAACAACATTCCAGACTTCACCCTCATTACAACTAACCAGGGATGGAGAATGCAAAGCAAAACGAGAGTGAATAAGTCGAATTCTCTGAATGTAAAATAACGTAAAAAAAGTCTACTTGGATTGGACGAAACCTTTTCCGCTGTAACCCCTCCGATGAAATACCTATACGCGTCGGTCAATAACTCCGGACATCGGACGAAAGGACGAGGGGCTCTCACCAGTGATAGGGTTGAGGTTCATCTCCCGCGCGTGCTCGTTCGTAGCCTCCTGCCATTCCTTGGTCAAAGTCTTTGGTGGGGGTGTGGCTGAAGAGTAGAAAGAAAAAAAGCACGCAAGTACGCGTGCTGAGCACACGAGTGAGCACAGGAAGTAATGCTGACACGTACCAAAGTTTCGAAGAGCGAAGAAGAGTGTAGCACCAACACCAACAAGAGCAGAGGTGTACAACAAAGTCTCGAAGCCGTCACCGGGTGCACTTGAAGGAGCCCGGGGTCCGTGAGGGCCAAAGGCCACGTAATAGGCTACACCGCATCCAGAATCGCACATCATACGCGTTCAAGTACCAGTGGCAAAACACCGAGCATGAAAAAGGAGCATGGAAAAGAAAAAGATACAATGAGTATATGGTAATCGAGACAAGCCCTCCCTTCCTCCGACTTACGCCGGGTGGTTGAGGCGTCGGAAAAAAAAAGTCAAACGGGATACTCACCGGCCTTCTTCTCATCAATGGTCAGTTCCCCCCAGTCCTTTTTCTGAACCTTTTCGAGCTGCTGGTGCACGGAAGCCTTCTCCTCGGGAGAGAGCTTAGCCCAGGGTGCCTCGACATTAGAAAGGGGGACGGGAGCGACGGAGGAGGAGGAAGAGAGGGCAGAAGGGGAAGCGACTGTGGTAGCGATGCAGCGGTGGAGGGCAGGGGCCCTCTGACGCGCCAGACGGGCAGCAGCAGCGAGGTACATGGTTGGAGGAGAAAGAGGACGTTGGATTTATTTATTAAACCCCCGTTTTACGATATGAACAGCCTGCCGCCGTCTACCTCATCTCTCCAAAATGTGTCCCCCCAACAGTCTTCGTCCCAAAGCAAAGAACTGATTGACGGGGGTGAAGTGGTGTCTACCTCTAGGCCCCAGAGGTTTTGGACACGGCGGAAGATCATTTGGCTTGGACTTGTACTGGCCATTGTGGTCATCGTTTTAGCGGTGGTCCTTCCCGTCGTGTTGGTGGTTACAAAGAAAGGTGGAGGGAGCGTAGCTGAGGCGTCTGGCTCGGGAACCACTACATCAGCCCCGCCCCTGGGTACCGGGCGTCCAGTGAGTTCAGTTTGGCTTGCTTTTTGGCCCTGAAGGCGTGACACTTTGCAGTCCCTGCAGTCCGGAGGAGACGGCTCTACAGTCATAACGGGGAATGCCACACCCTTCATTTACCGAAATCCGTTTGGGGGATATTGTAAGCGAGCAGTTATAGTTGTATCAGCTGCGGACTCAAAATAGCCTTTAGGGTACAGGATACGGACAATCCCTACAACGATGACGCCCGTCCGATCTCTCGGACGCCACCTTCGAACACTAGTTGGAGATGGGGAGTTGATCGTATATATGGAGTTGATCTTGGTGGCCTCTTCGTCCTTGAGCCGTTCATCACTCCCGAACTTTTCCAGCGGAACCAGGATGCAGAGGATGAATTCACGCTCAATCAGGCCATGGCGGCTGACCAAGGGAGTGGCGGATTAAACTAACTGGAGCAACGTTATGCGACCTTCATAGTAAGTCAATCCACTTTTCAGTGCTTGATGATTCTCTAATTGTTTCCAGACCGAGGATGACATCGCGGAGATAGCTGGTAAGGATAGTTCATGTGTGGCGTATGTCCGGCCCTCACTTGGCCACAGGTGCGGGGCTGAACTTCATCCGTATTCCAATCGCCTTTTGGGCTATCGAAACCTGGGAAGGCGAACCATATCTCGCTCGGACGTCATGGAAGTGCGTAATTCGTTTACTAGTTGATTCATTGCATAACCAATGACTACTAGATATTTATTGCGCATTTTGAATTGGGCTCGGAAATATGGGCTTCGGGTTTGCCTCGATCTGCACGCAGTTCCTGGATCTCAGAACGGTACGTCAGATTTTCATCTATCAGTCATGTCCAGGCAGTTCAATCCAATGGGCGCTTCATGATAGGTTATAATCATTCCGGAAGGTTCGTTATTCTGCATGTTACCATGCGCCTGAAATTGAACCTTGCATGAATAGGTTGGCGGCTGTTAACTTCCTCGCAGGAAACATGGGCCTCGCCAACGCAGAGAGAACGCTGTACTACATCCATGTGTTCACGGAATTCATCTCGCAGCCGGAATACCGGAACCTTGTTCCAACTTTTTGGGATCACCAACGAAGCTCTCGTTGGGCAGGGCTGATTGGGAAGGACACTATCACCAGCTTCTAAATACCTGAGAACACATGATCTGAAACATCGCGGGGCTCAGTGAGGGCAATGGACCTGTGGGTTACAACTTATTATCCGAGACTTTCCACTCGCTTTATTTACAGTATATTGTCATCCACGATGGCTTCCAACCTCTTTCCACCTGGGACAACTTCTTGGAGGGGTCGGAAAGGTGTTAGATCAGCACCCATACTTCTCATTTGGAGGACCTCAACTTGACCCTATCGCCGTCCCTGCTCCCGATGGATCACTTGGAGGGAAGTGGCCTCGACGGGCCTGTGACTCCTGGGGCGGAGGACCAACCAGACGTAAGCAGCTACATTCATATGACGGGGGACTTTCTCTCATTTCAGTCTTCGTAGTCGCCGAAACTTTGGCCTGATCTTTGGTGGGGAGTTCGCTGGGTCACGGAATGATTGTGGACTGTTTCTTCGTGGAGTCAAGGGGCAGTCCAGTAATCCGCAGTGTCCTGAGTACAACGACTGGGAACACTACAACAGTACTTTGAAGGAAGGAATCCAGGACTTTGTCGTTGCGACTTTCGATGCTTTGCAAGATTGGTTCTTCTGGGCTTGGAAGGTACATTCCCCGGCAGGATCTTGATAGATTACTGCAACTAATCCGATGTTAGATTGGACCATCCAAAGCTGGTCGGGTCGAGGCACCTCTGTGGTCTTACCAATTGGGGTTGCGAAATGGTTGGATTCCCCGTGATCCACGAATAGCCCAAGGAAAATGCATGTCAGTCGGAACTGCACTCGATCCATTCGATAGCAGCTATCAGCCTTGGTAGACACGTACACCGTCTTCCATTCCCGTCACGTCCACTGAACTATTCCCTTGACCTCCTGCGGCGGTTACATCGGCGGACGTGCCGATATCCCTCATGCCCACTTGTACCAACACACCGCCCCATCATTACGATGCCCTCCTGCAAGCTTCACTAGCGCACCGAGCGAGAAGACGGCCACTGTTGATGGTTGGTTCAACGCCAACGATACGGAAGGTGGGATTGTCACCGTGTCTGGATGCCTCTACCCGAATGAGTATGATGGAGTATTTTCTGTCATCCCTACCGCCCCTTGTACCGGACCAACGCCACGCCCCAATAGGCGAGTACAGGGTACGCTTCTTCCCCCTGGAACCGCAGGCGTGTGCATGTGGCGAACCTCTTCAAACACGGGCACACATCCTGTATGAGTGCCAACACTTCAAGAGACCACGGGGACTAGGCCAACCACTGGGCCTCGCGTCCTTCAATGACTTCTTCAGCGAAAACCCCCACGCATTCGCGTTCATCAACCAGGCCAGGCCAGAGGAGGGCCCAAGGGCATCGGATAACATATTTCAAAAACTTTTCATTTATGCCTCGACCTCTGTCGACGCTCTCATCCAGGGCATGTGGCCTCTCCGGAAGTTTCTATGCTCATTTCTCAAGCGCCTGAGTGCCTAATCACACTCATGCCCTCATCCCGAGGGTGTGGCCCGATAGGGATTCTGCGTTCATCTTCTCCACTGCTAGCGCCCGAGTCACTTCTGAATTCGCGCCTTCATCACGAGTGCGTGGCCCTCAACGGGATTCTGCACTCACCCAACCTCCCCGACGGACACATCTGTCGCCCACTAGCCCACGGCCCTCCAGTTGGCAACACCCTTCCCGTTAAGATTCTCTACGCCTAGTGTACCTGCTAGTGCCGCGGACTGCCACCACGCACCCCGTAATAAATTGTTGAATTAAAAAAAAAAATTGTACCGGATCAACACCCGCTGTAACACCCCCTCTTTCATGATCTCGGATTTTTGTTTTTATTTTCTGATATTGTACTCTGTCTTTGACTACTCTCATTATTACTAACTACCAGTGAACTAATTTTGGACTACGAGGATTTTCCTGGATTTTTGTAGTGCATACATATATAGACCGGCAGTTACATAGTTTGTCGTGACGTTACGCGAGGAGATTCGGACTTTGTAACGTCGACAACTTTCCTTTTTCATCATCGTCGTTCATGGCGTCCCCAGTTGCCTCTTCTTCTTGGCCTTCCGCACTTCCTCAAACCACAGAATAGAAACGATATTCAACGCAAGCCAGGAACCCCGTGGCTTTGCAATTGTATAAAGTCCTCAGCACCAACTTCGAGGATGCTGCGACCAGGGAAGTGCTTCAAACACTCTCCCACCTCTATACGCCACCTTCGGCGAGAGGAAAGGAGCCCGCAAAACCCATAGATGAACTCGAGGATGAGGACGACACTGAGGATACGGAGTCAGATGGCGGTAGTGCCATGCTGAACTTACTACCTGTCGATTGGTCCTGGGAGAGATTGCTGCACATGCACGGAACATCTACGCAGAGAACATGGAGAAGAAGCTTGCTGAGGGTAGCAGGCAGTTTTTGAAGGCATTGGGCAAAGTCGATCAAGTGTGTGGTTTTTGTATGTATTGAACTCTCATTCCATCTTATGCTTCATGATGTTTAGAAGCTGAATGACTTACAAGTGTATCTCAGTGCTATGCGCGTTAGTTGTGATGAGGCAGAGAATCAGTTGCGTCTCACACAAGAGTCAAGTCGGACGTTGTTAGAGCGCGCTGGTAGTCTGAGGGATGAAAGGTATGCGGGTTTCTTCCTGCTCGGTGCGGTTCGGTCGATGTTTGTTCCCTGTTGCACAGGAAAAAGGTGGAAGACAAAAAGTCTATTGTCGAACTGTTCCTCACGTGGTTCACTCTGTCAGAGCGAGAGATCGAAATCGTGAAGTCGAGAGATACCCCGATCGGGTTGCGGTTCTTCCAGACAATGGACAAAACGGAGAAGATTAGAGATGATTGTCGGGTGTTGATGGCAGGAGAGGACGGACCAACTCAGGCAGGGTACGTATATCTCACCCTTTTTCACTGGTTTGCAATTCAGACATAAGTGTAGGATGGATATCATGTCTACTACGTCGTCCTATCTCGAACAAGGATATGAGAAGCTCCTCTGCTGGACATCCAATGAGTTCCGCCAGATCGGGAGAGAAATGCAGATTGAAGTTAGCCCAACTCTCCGAGAGGCTATCAAAAGACTTCGTAAACGACTTGAGCTCCTGATGTGCGTTACTCGACCTGCTCTACTCGACCTGCTCACTGAAGCACCGCTTTTAACACCTCATTTCAGCGAGGCATTGACAAACCTGTCGGAAACGCGTCAAGCTACGCTCCTATCATCGTTCCTTACCGCTTTGACACGCGGAGGTCCATCCGGCCTGCCTAGACCCATAGAACTTCACGCACATGATCCTATGCGTTATGTGGGAGATATGCTCGCTTGGGTCCATCAAGGCATCGCTGCAGAGCAGGAGTTTCTCGAGAGCCTCTTCGATCTCAAATCTGCGAACCGTATGGTGGGTAGTGTAAGGAACTTTGGTTCTGGGGGAGAAGTGTTGAGGAAATAATACATTTACCTCGACTATTACGCTCTGCATGACAGAGCTAACATATTTTTGGAATCTTCCATTAATAGCTTCGAGCTATTTATATTAGAAACGGATCATTTCTATAATTACTACTTTGACTTAACGTAGACATACGATTAGTCGTAGTGATTCATATCCTCATGTTTTGACGTAGGATAACTCATAGATACATGTTTCTTGATTCCAATGACTCCTGTTGACATACGGTTGAGTCTTATAGAGTCGTACATAGTTAATTCGACTCACATTCTTTTTATATGGCCATTACATGCTTTCTACATGCCTTATGCGCGTGCTATGCTTACTTTTTCTTACTCATTATGATTCATTATGTAGAAAGCTCTATGACTCTTCTATGGATAGCTACTAGTATAAATACTGTACTATAGTAGCCACTTTACTTCACTGGAATATCCAACTGGGTTTCATTCCTTGTCTACTTGACAACAGCTACACTAAGCAAACATTCCTTGCTATCTTCAACTCGGAGAATACTACCATCGTCTAGAAGACTGCCCCTTTCCTCATCCTTTTGTCACTGTTCAAGAGGTCCCCTCGGATTGTGAGTAACTGGTTTACTCTCCACTGATGCAGATTGCTGGTGTAGCAGAACTACTCGTTCAATTGTCCCTCATCAGGTTATGGGCCCCGAGACTCTCCTTTCGAGGAAAATCTCCTATTAACTTAGGATTGATTAAAATGTCTTGGGATAAGCTCTTACCTCTTTAAAATTATCTGTATTATTGTGTTATACTGATACCCCAAATCTTTTATGCATTAGTTGATCATCTTACAGCCAACTATATCGACATTGATATGACATTGACTATCACTACTTCTTCTCTTCCTAAACTTGAAGGTCTGTCCAACTATAAGTTCTGGGCATGCCATCTTCAAGATTCTCTTTCTTTGGTATCTATCACTGGTTCTACCGAATCAGGATGGACTGTTACCAATGGAACTGCAATGGTGTCTACAGATGCTGGCGAGATAGCAAGGCAAAATCAGATGAAAGCGCAAGCTTTATCGATTATAAATAACACCTTGCCTGACTCAATGTTACTCCATGGGTTAACCACACCTGTAGCATTATGGACAAGGTTAAACACTGATTTTGGTACCCTTGGCCCAGCACATGTGTATGGACTCTTTAACCATGCTCTAAAGAAGAGAATCAATGGCAAAAGAGATATTGCAGTTGATATTGCTGAATTAGAAACACTCTTCACTCAGGTCGAAGAAGCTACTGCAGCTATCCCTGAGGTTCTACAAGCAATGGTCCTTCTTCAGGCTATTCCAGATGAATGGGACTCTGTTTGACAGTCACTTCTATTGAACAAGACTACCATAGTGGCCTTAACTTGGCGATCAGTTGCAGATGCGTTAAATAGCGAGTAGGCTCAACATGTTGGACACAAGAACACAATGTCCTCTGCTCACAACGTGTCCTCTACTGCTCCCTCTACAACCAAAGCCAAGCTGCCCAATAACCAGGGCAGCCCCTCTCTCTGGAATCGGACACACCCTGGTCCACCTTGGGCTCAGTCTGTCCCTGGCCCCTCAGGTCAGGACAAGACCTCGAACCCTCTGAGGCAGTCTGGTCCACCTTCCAGTCAGCCAGGTCAATGGCAGGCCGTTAAGCTGAAGAAGAAGAGAACCCAGAAGAAGAAAAAGGGTTCTGCCCAGGCCAAGCCTGCCGACTCTATGGCCGGCTTCACTGCCCCAGCCACTGTTGTGCTGAATGCACTGCATCCTGCATTCAGGCCCTTCACAGGACCTGACATGCACCCTTTTGACTTGCTTGATCAGATCCAGAGGTCTGGCCCCACAGGCCAGGTTCCACCTCAGGCTCTGGTCCAAGCTTGATTGGCCACTTCAGCTCTGACCCCACTTCCACCTTCCTTATCTCGAGTGGTAAGATCATCGAACCCAACACTGATTAAACCTGCTTATGGTTTTTCCTTACAGGAGAAACGTAAGTTTGATGAGACCAAAACAGAGGTGAGTAACCTTTGTTTTATTGCTATTCTAGAGCTTGACATCACTCAGGAAGTGCAAGGTATCATCAGGGCATTGAAATGTCAGTGAAACGACACATCTTCTAAGGAGATTGCCATCATAGCTGAGGAACAACATCTCAAAGCCCAGGCCCATCACAATCTCCAGAAATGTGGTATGATTCTAAGTCACCTGACTCATGCCAATATTGGAGAACTCATCAAAGAGGTCATGTCTGACTTCTTAGGGCCTAAGCTCGAGAAAAAGAAAATGGAAGAAGCTCTGACTTCTTATGAGGAGAACTTCCTGGCCTTACCAGGTCAGGAAGGTTTCATTCCTGTGAGTCACCCCATTGAACGTTACAGTTACGCTTGACGCTTATGTCAAGGGAAGCACACTTCCCACTCACACAAACCCTCCTCTGCTGCTCTCAAATGTCCTGAGCAACTCTATGATGTAGTAGAGATCACTCTCAAGGAGCATGAAGAGCAGAAGAAGCAAGAAGTCGAGAAGCATAAGGCTAAGGGCAAAGGCAGGCTCATCGAAGAGCACTCAATCCCTCATGTAAGTTGCTTCTATCAGGACCTGATGAATCACCTTATTCACTTTGGTGTTATTCCTTATCAGGGCAAAGCTGACAAAGGCATATGTATTAATCCTATTGGTCGATTAAGAATAATTCATTACTTAGTCACTTGTACTGGTATACAGGACTCATGCATCCTTCAAGATGCACTAGTGATCGTCGATTGGAACCCACAAGGTTACCCATCTGACCCTCTAGAGCATGAAGTCCTTTACTCATATGCACTTACAGAACATGAATGGGATGAGGCCATGGTGCCTTTGACTTCCCAAGTCGATGCTCCACCAGCACTGCCTTCTTCCATGGCTACACTGCCACCTCCCTTGACCACTGTCTCCTCTCATCATGCAAATGATGAGGTAGACATCATCGGGAGTGATGTTGAAGTCCCTATCCTAGTCACTGGTCCACATCATCTAGATGATGTAGACTTTGATGCTGATAGTGACATGGATTACGGGAGTGACTTCAAGAAGAAGAAGTTGATGGGGTATGTTTCAAATTTATCTCATAAAGAAGATCAATCTGATCACTTCCAATTACAGACCTGTCATGACACTTCCTTCTGGAAAGAAGATCAAGCTTGGGAAGAAGCGAAGGGCCAAGCTCAAGCGCAGGCAGGGTCAGTAAGAAGTTCAGAGAAGGACTTAGTTGGAAGGGGAGATGAGCACCTACCGTCACAGGGACGGATTAGCTTTAGGTGGCTCATATATAATAATAGCGATGTAGAACAACTTGTATCGATGTGCACAAGCACATCTCATTTTAATGCTATACATGTTGTTCAAACTCCCTCTGATCATAAGATTGACATCTATAATGAGACATTTGACCTTAAAGATTATAATGCAACATGGTTACTTGACTCAGGAGCATCAGGGCATTATATGCCATATATGGAAGACTTCATTGACTTCCAATATTATCCTGATCCAATAACCGTCACTACAGCTGGTGATCCAATGATAGCACCAGGTCATGGAACTGTCTTAATAGAAACCATGACAAATACAGATGATGGAACATGGATATTGAATCAATCATATCTATATCTGGTTCATTACCTTCCAAATAGGATGATTATTATCAGTTGGACAGCTTGCGCAAGCTGGAGCTAAGATAGAAACCAACGATAATTGCTCTATAGTCAGTGATTTGAAAGGGGAAACAATACTAGTCGCATGACCTTTAATTGGTCAATCATTGACTTTACATCATGTAAAATCGAAAATAATTAAAAGGCAAAGCGACATGCATGCCTTTGTGACTACTTTTGTTCCAAGTTATGAAGTCCTTCATAATCATATGGGACACCCATCAGATCATATCCTCAAACACTTTGAGACAAGTATGATTGGCTTTCCTGAAATTGCTATTCCCAAAAATAATAGCAAACCATGCGATGGTTGTGCTATGGGAAAAATGCATCAGAAAAGCTTTCCATTAAACTTCAAGAGAGCTACTAGACCTCTAGAATGTATCCATTTGAGTCTTCTAGAATTACCCATGATCTCTTATTGTAAATATAAATGGGTAATGACCATTCTAGATGATTTCTCTTCAAATGCTTGGATTCACTTATTACATAAGAAATCTGAAGCACCTCAGATCATGAAGAATTTCTTAGCCCTAGTATCATGACACATAGGAGGCTCTGTGAAATTCTTACATACAGATTGAGGAGGAGAATTCATTACAGAGGATTTACAATCCTTCTTATGCTCTCAGGGGATTATCCATATCACAAGTGCACCACATGTTCACCAACAAAATGGTAGAGCAGAACACTTGAACCATACCCTTATGGATAAAGCAGAAGCCATGTGGCATCATGCTTGTATTCCAGATGGATGGTGGGAATTCATGATTGATACTGCTTGTTATCTTTACAATCGCACTCCCATTTCATGGTTTGAATGGAAAACCCCTCAAGAAGTTTTAACAGGTACTATTCCCAATGTTTTGAAATTTAGAACCTTTGGTTGTGGTGCATATGTATTTTTACCACAAGAAGTCCATTGAAACAAACTATCCCCTAAATCAGAAATGATGATATTTCTGGGATATTCTCCGGACTGAAAGAATTATTTGTTCATGCATCATCTAAAAGGAAATGTTCTATACATTTCTCTGACAACTATATTCAATGAACAATTCTTTCCAAAATGTTCTAAAAAGAAACATGAAGGACGAAAAAGTTCAACTCCTATGAGTTGAACATCCTCTCCTAGCGAGGTTATTTTAATTCTGAAACAGGATAGAAGGGATAAACCAATGATTCAAGTGCATCCTAAAGCACCTGAACCCCCTTCCTTGTCATCTTCATCTCCAGATGTGTTATGATTATACGCCAAAAGTCAGATATATTATATATATTCGCAATTATGATTTTCTTTATC
>JAEUWS010001115.1:0-46073 GCA_018524945.1 Podaxis sp. C-F-92630
TTAGTCCTCGTTTGGATATTCGTACATACTGGACTTCCCGGGGTCGCTGCGGAAACGATCTATAAATGGCTGCTATGCGGTGGACGAGCCCAGGCAGCCTATTTTCTCTCATTCGGAAGGTAAGCGGAGTGTTTACTCGATGCCCGGCATGGAGGCGTTCAAAGCTGTTAATTGGCGCCCATTTGAATTGCCTGTTCAACGGTCCCCACGGAATGACGCAGACTTTGGCCGAGATAAGATAAGTTTTTCATGTCATCCCTTTCATTACTGCTAAAGCTTGGACTACGAAAGAGGATAGAAGGGTACGGCATACTGGGGTGGAACTCGGAAACGGTGGAATACATTTTATAACTGATGGTCGGTAGAACTTACGAAGCGGCGAGGAGTAAAATGGCAGGTGTCCCTCTTGCAAACGGCGGCCAGATATATAATGGTTGGTGTGACGGGTCTCAGTTTTTCGGACCTCCTTTCAGTTTCGTCGTACAAGTTACGTCGATCACCTCCATCGCGAAACCATGCCAGGACTCGACATCTTTTTCAAGCGAAGACGGCATCAACCATACCCATCGAGGACAAGGGGCACAGAGGTGGGTGAGAAGTTTTCTAAACCGAGCACCGATGCTCATGCATATGAGTAGGGTGAGCAGGAGGAAGAAGAATGGTTGTGTCATCCGCTGCCCTATGACGACTCTTCCGTGAACGCGGTATGAGCTTTCATATGATCAGAGGTGATGGTAACTGATCCATTCGCATGTTAGTCGGTGCTAGATACATTTGATCCTGCACAGCAGTATCCAAGACCCTTAGAGGATCGAAGGGAGGGTCCTGAGAAGCAAAGACGCTACTTGAAAAAGAAGAAACCAACATGCACGAAGACATGGGCTAATAATGACACGAGGCGATATGTCATATCAGGAGTTCCGTGGCATAGTTAGGGCTTTGGGCTGTTTAGTAACACACATATGTTTGTGATGATGTCGCTTCGAGATCAGCCTCCACCATCAACGGGCTGAATTTGTAATATGTATGTAGGCTGTAATAGGCTGCAATGGGTAATGTGATAATATGTGTATGGGCCATGCTTAGGCTGTGCAGCGTGGGTGACACTGATCATTGGTGAATGAGCCGTGCGGTTAGGTGAGATTGGACCGTAGTAATGACAGAAGGGCACCGAGAGCTGCAGCAAAGCTATTAGAAGTATGAAAGAATAGAGGAATGCAAGGAACAAACAGAGCAGGGGGAAGGAGTGGAATGGCAACGGGCAGTGCAGTGACGTGTGACTGAGTGAGTAATTTACCTGTGTTTACGCTCTAGGCTCAAGTCAACTCTCTCCCTCTCGTCTCTACTACCGTACTCTCTCAAAACAACAGGCTCTTCCTTCTTGCCACAGCTTGCATTGTCAAGCCTCACCCTTGGCTTCTCCTCTCCACCCAGCTCCTGACCACAAATGTCTGTTCCACCTCGTCCACTGTAAGTATCTCATCCCAATCTTCCCGGTTTCCATCCTCATTCCCTGTTGGTCTCCAGAGAGAAGAGAATTAGGGTTACAGGTCAGCATTGCGTGTTACTACCCTTTCCTCAACAGTCGGGTCTCACGCGTTCTCCTTGCCTCAATCTAGTTGTTGCTGCGGATGGCCTATCAAAGCGTGATGTGTTCAGGCTCCCCGACCCTTTCGCTGTCCTTACAGTCGATGCCGAGCAAACCCACACGACCAGCGTAATCAAGAAGACTCTCAATCCCTATTGGAATGAGACCTTTGACATGTGAGTTGTACTCGCACCGGCCTTCACACTGTCGCTCAAGAAATGATCCCGAAATCCAGAACAGTCAAGGAGTCGTCCGTGATCGCCGTCCAAATATTTGATCAGCGCAAGTTCAAGCGGAGGGATCAAGGCTTCCTTGGAGTTGTGAATATCAGAGTTAGTGATGTGCTTGATTTGGAGTTGGATAGCCACCGTACGTATCGTCCAGCTCTATTGTTTCAACCAGCTGCGCCAACGCGACGGTGTCACTTCGTTTTCTAGAAATGCTTACATTGGACCTCAAAAAGTCAAATGATAATTTAGTCGTGCATGGGAAATTGATCTTGTATCTCACGACGAATGTCACCCAGCCGATAACGAACCCAGGCCCAGCGACGACGTCTAGTCTAACAGCAGCAGTCGCCGATCTAAACCTAGAGAGTTCTCCTGGTGCAAGTTCATCAAATGTAGCACTTCAGTCCACAGCAAGCGGCGGAGGGTTGTCGCGCACGCCGAGTTCTCACGCCACTGGAGGTGATGGGAGTGCAAGTGGACAAATCTCCATGCCCGTCCCGGCCGTCTCTTCTCCGCCAACCGCTTCCACAGAGCCAGATCAGCAGCAATCTACTCAACAACCCGCCACCACATCCCGTCCCGTATCCACATCTGGACCTACCTCATCCTCCGCTGCCTCACCGACCATCCCAGTGCAATCCACAACAGCCCAGGCTTCCACGACAGTCACCACTTCGCCCCAGAATCCCAATATGCGCAATTTCAACCCCAACGTTGATCAGTACGGCCCCCTCCCACCCGGCTGGGAACGACGCATTGATCCACTCGGACGCACTTATTACGTTGATCACAACACTCGCACAACGACATGGAACCGTCCATCTCCCAGTGCGGCTGTAAATCACACAACTCAAGATAGTGAGACAAATGCCGCCCGTGATCAGCACTCCCGGCGTATTCTTGCCGATGATTTGCTGGAAGCCAGCAACCCATCATATCGCAGTGGAAACGCTACGCCTGCCAGCGCAACACCCGCACAGATATCATCGACAACTGGGGCGACCACTGCCGGCTCAGGGTCGCTGCCTAATGGCTGGGAGGAACGATACACGCCCGAAGGACGGCCTTATTATGTCGATCATAACACAAGAACCACTACATGGGTCGATCCCCGTAGACAAACCATTATCCGTGTCATGGGTCCCAATGGACAGGGCTCAGTACAGCCCCAGACTATCTCACAACTGGGACCTCTACCGTCAGGATGGGAAATGCGTCTTACATCTACTGCCCGAGTCTACTTTGTCGATCACAACACAAAGACCACAACCTGGGATGATCCCCGTTTGCCATCAACACTCGACGCGAATGTGCCCCAATACAAACGAGACTTTAGGCGCAAGCTTATCTACTTCAGAAGCCAGCCCGCTATGCGTGCCCAGCCTGGTAACTGTCAGATAAAGGTCCGGCGGAACCATATCTTTGAAGACAGTTATGCAGAGATCATGAGGCAGACACCTAATGATCTAAAGAAACGATTGATGATCAAGTTTGACGGCGAGGATGGTTTGGATTATGGCGGTCTCTCAAGGTGCGCCTTCTTCACGTCCTGCTTCTTTGTAATCTTGCTTACTGATTCGCTTATGCGCTTGGCTAAAAAGAGAATTCTTCTTCCTCCTCTCACATGAGATGTTCAACCCCTTCTACTGTCTCTTTGAATACTCCGCCCATGACAACTATACCCTCCAAATCAACCCCGCATCCGGTGTCAATCCTGAGCACTTGAACTACTTCAAGTTCATCGGCCGATGCCTCGGTCTGGGTATCTTCCACCGTCGCTTCCTTGACGCATACTTCATTGTCAGCTTCTACAAGATGATCCTGAAGAAGAAAGTGACGTTGTCTGATCTGGAGAGCGTTGACGCGGAATTGCATCGCGGTCTAACATGGATGCTGTAAGTTAATCTCACCAGTCGTCACAAATGGCGCGCATATATGCATGCTGCTAACGTACATGCGAATAGTGAGAACGATATAACGGACATCATTGATGAGACGTTTACGACTACCGAAGAACGCTTCGGGGAGATGGTGACAGTGGACCTCAAACCTGGAGGAGCGGATATTCCGGTAACCGAGGAGAACAAGAAGGAATACGTTGACTTGGTGGTCGAGTACCGTATTTCGAAGCGCGTCAAGGAGCAATTTGATGCGTTTATGTCTGGGTTCAGTGAGCTCATCCCTCAGGACCTGATTACCGTGTTCGACGAAAGGGAATTGGAACTGCTCATTGGTGGTATGTCCGAGATTGACGTGTACGTTTCCTTTCCCCCATCGCCCGGGACGACAAGTACTGATTCGTGTATCTTAGTGATGATTGGACCAAATACACCGACTACCGTGGCTACGAACAAAACGACGAAGTCATTCAATGGTTCTGGAAATGTGTCCGGTCATGGCCTCCAGAACGCAAATCCCGCCTCCTACAATTCGCGACAGGCACATCGCGTATACCAGTCAACGGGTTCAAGGACTTGCAAGGGTCAGACGGTCCACGACGGTTCACGATTGAGAAGTCGGGCGATCCTTCGCAGTTGCCTAAGAGTCACACGTGCTTCAATAGGATTGACTTACCGCCATATAAGGACTATGCAAGCCTAGAGCAGAAGCTGACATTGGCCGTAGAGTAAGTGATTGTGCGCTTGTTTGTCGAATGAACCGCTAATCTTTCATCCTTTTAGGGAAACTGTCGGTTTCGGCCAGGAGTAAACGTCCAGAGAATGGATAGGTCGTTTTATCTTTCTTACCCCCCCTCCCTCCCTTTCTCTTTCCCCTCTACGTGTCACGTATCTTTCGTGATTTCACACCTTAGTATTGTTAGTGGTTTCTCGGAGGTTATAAGGCCACTCAACATTTCTCCCTGTGCTTCCGCGTTCTCCTGATGTCTGATCTCGCTATAACTTGATGACCTCAAGGTTTCCGGTATTAAGGTTTTTAACGTATTTTGTACTCGTTTATATGACCACTTTGTCTGCTGTTCTACATTAATTACATTATCATTTATAACGCACAGGTCCTGTGGACTCTGTCGGACGTTTACAATTCGAGGTATATATCGCATCTAAGTTGTCTTTCCTGAATGCTTTTATGCCTAGTACCTGGACACGATTTGGGGCTACAATCCATACGCGGGTGTGTGGTGAGTCTATGCATCGTTTAAATGCCTTCGGAGATCTTTATAAATACATCACACTAGTCGAATTAATACCTGTGGCATGACCCCGAGCTTGTGGAGCATACCTTGTTGCCCGGTATTTGTGTGAACATGCGAGGTATCAAAGACAGCAAATGGATTGACTGACGATATACATTGTCCTATCCACTTTTCGGTGTTCGTAGTATATTAAACGCCCGCCATTGATAAAAATTTATTTCTTGGGCTGCAAGTGACTGGATTCTGGCACCATGTTCCAGGACGTGACCAAGAGACATATTACCGCTCTGCTTCAAGGCTAGTCTCCCGTAAGTGTGTCTTTTTGTGATCTTTGATGGTGACACACTTAATAAGACTCCAAAGCATTCAAATGGTTTCATAATTTACTTCCAACTAATCCCACCCTAGCTCCTTGGCAAGGAACTGAAGGCGCCTTATAATCTTGTCTCCTGTGTGTCTATTAGTATCATCCTCCGTCAATGGCTTATCTCCTGTGTCTCGCTCATGTATTGCGAACAAAACTATTAGATTCTGTAACCACCTTAAATGGGTTCTCTGGTCTTTCAAAGCTGACGTACGCTAGACCTGCTAGAGTCTTCCGTCCTAAAGGGATTTCAAGTTTCTTCGAGGTAACACTGAGGCGACCTGATAACACCAAGATGGTACGAACCCTGCGGCCGGAGCAAACGCCTCCAGGGCTGGTACTATTTCGTAGTGGATGGTTGCGATGGAGGTCCATTGCTTTGCAAATTAGGACGCCAGTGTGAGTTATCTATAAGTTACTTATGACCATATGTTACAAGGACAGAGTAACGAATGAGAGTGTAACTTAACAAATCAAAGTAACTAAAATATCTGGTTGAACGAGTAACTAAAACGCGGATGGGGCTGTCATAAGAGCGAGGCGACTTGATTCCGGATACTGTACACATAAAAACAGATGTCTTGGCAGCGAAAATGGACGAGAAGATGATCACTGTCGCTTCTGGAATGCGAAAGCGATGTACAGGTCTGGATAAATAGTGGTGATAGGTGGTTCAGGATGGTATTAAGGAAGATTGATGAGGAACGTACTGGCAGCTTCCCATTGATGTTCGTCCATCGAACTCTCACCTTCTGTATCCACAACCTTCATCCGCACCATCAGCGGGCCAAACTCCGGATCCTCCCTGTTTTCCTCGAACACCTCATGAAACTCTTTCTTGTACACCAGGTCGAGTTTATAGTCGCTCGCCATCCTAAAAGTCAAAACAAGTCGATGATTGTCAGTCATATTTGTATCATGATAGATTGCAATCACGATTTGGTGCCTTACTGGACAAAGTTATCCCATCTCACAACATACTCCGGTACATTCTCCACAGCATCTTTGAGGAAGAATGTGTATTTATGGCCAAATATCGGCTTTTTGTCGCGGTCTTCGAATCTGATAGTGTAGACTTCATTGCCAAAGGAAAGGTCTTTCTGGTTGGGGGGTATTGCATCAAGTTGCTCTCTGCGGTATGGCAATCAACGAGGGGCAGATGGGAACAGAGATGGGAACGTACAGAAGAAGTTCAGAGTTAGGTATTGTTCCGATGAAAACACCTCCAGGACGTAAATAGCGAGTGACATTGTCGAGCATACATCGGGCTTTTTGGACAGTTTCAAAGGCATAGTGCATACAGAATTGCATTGATACGACGTCGAAGGGCTGCACGAGCTTTGCAGGAGGGAACGCTCGTGATATTGGTTCGGTATAACAGTCGAGAGCCATGAATGTTGCGTCGAATTTTTGTCTGCGGAGAGTGTCCCATCGAGCTCGGGCCTGGTCTATCGAAACTGCAGCAATGTCTATCCAAAACATGAGGTATGAGATAAACTGGTAATTTTGACGGATGGGGTACACACCGACACCTAAAAGCTCCTTGATTTGAGCTTTCGCCCACTTGGTAATATCACCACCCTTTCCACAACCCATGTCAAGAACTTTGCCTCTGGCTCGTCCTTGTGCGTGTTTGCTCTTTGCCAGAGCAGGGTGCGCAAACCGAGTTATGAGAACAGACTTGACCCAATTGTTAAAATTCTTGAGACCAATAATAGGTGATTCCCGCCGTTGTTCGACACCGACATCTGGCCGAGAATTATCTGAAAAGGACCTAATTGAGGAATAGACCCTGGACATGAGGGAAATCGTGCGCACAATGGTTGACCACAACACCAACATCACCGGCATGTCGTTTGATTGGGGGGCCCTCTAATTCGTCACTAGCTGAGCGTTTCCGTTTCAGCAAGCGAGCAGCGCCCTGTCCACGGTAATCCTTGAAGGCGTGCATTTCTTCTGGTGTAAGGGGTATCAAGACAGAACCTGCCGGCGTGATCCTCTTTTTAGGGTTATAAGGAAGAGTCGATGAGGTGCGAGGAGACTGCATGGGCGACGAAGTATTGCGAGCGGTGGAAGCGGGTGGAGGAGCGTGAGACGAGGAGGACGAGGGACGTGAGCGAGGAGAGTCTGGGAAGAGACGACTGGGGGATGGTGAGCGTTCTCTGTAGTGGTGTTCAGGAGGGTAAGCAAGAGAGTTAGAAGATTCCAATTGATTCTGCGATGTTCGGCGAAAGGGGGGTGAGGTTGCGAGCTTATCGTCGTCACTGGGTGAGGTGTGAAGGATGTGTGATAGTGTCGATGCTTGAGCACGATGGGGACGTGGAGCAGAGTCTGTGTTGAGAAGCATAGACAGGTCTGTTGCCCGGCGAGTCAATGACGGACTCGGTAAAGGTGAACGAGGCATCCGTGCAAAATTCGGCGTATGTGTCTGTTCAACAGGCGAATTGAGCACTGCATCCCGCACGGGGTCAAACGCGGGCATGGCTTCTGCGTGCTAGGTTTCCTTGGATTTTCTGAACGTTGAGGATGTGTGTCGCAGGCGTTGAATTCGTCGATGAGCGCAACACTCTGGTCGATGAAGGATTGTTGCTGATGTAATCTACTCGTATACACAAAATCGGTATGTACTGGCCCCATCGACCACGCCCCTGAGGCCCTCTAGCACTTCCGAACTACTATATTGTCGTGAGCGTCGATGAGGAAGAGGACTGTCTCGTCGACATATGTGTATCTAGTGAACAAAAGGTGAGTGAATTAAAATTAGCCATGTTCTTAGTTTTGCATTCTAACAGGCTCTCGATGGCACTCGCCCCTGCCACCAGCCTGATCTCATCAATCCTACCATTGTGTCTTACCCCTTCCCTTCCTGAGTTCTTGCACTGCACCCGAGATGGTTTCTGAATATGTTATATCACCTGCCATTATTTTTGTCCAGATTCATCTTCCCTCTCTCATGCCTCCCCTGCATTGTCTCGTTACCTAGGCTTCTCCCATGCCGGTTATAAACTCCGAAGTGTAGGTACTCTGGCCGTGCATCTTACGCGTATTTTCCCAGGTCAGCAAGAATACTTGACCATAATCACCGAGCCAACAGAATCCTCGTAGACCTAAACAGCACCTTGAAAGCCCGCCGAGAGTCCTCTGTCACTTAGGGATTTGTTGGTTGCCCCGTCCGGTGCGAGGGCTCCAACGTCAAGTTGTCAGATTCATATCTTATGACCTCCTGGCTACCCCTTCCAAGGGGCATGAAAGACATAAGATGCTGACATCGTCTCACCGTGTCGTTACTGTAGCCAGCGCTGCATGTTCACGCGTTTACCCTGGGCGGTGAGGTGTTTCATAATGCACAGTCATGTCCCACAACACGGAGAATTCATCAATCCATATGACTCGCCCCGGCGCTCGTCTAATCGTCTGCGAGATTTTTCACGGAAATAGACGAAACAAGTGCAATTCAGAGGTATCCCCGTTTCCCATCCGTTACCAAGTAATTTCCGTCGCATTCCCATCACCACACGAACTCAAAATGACACGCTGATCCGCGAATATATTGCTTCTCAAAAATTATCCAGTCATCGCAGTATCAAATCAAAACCAAAGGACACGCTATTTTGTTCATTGGTACCGAAATGGTGCTTAAAGTTTGGAGCTACTCTGCCACTTCTTCAACCAGGCCTCCAAATCGGTAGTCGAGCGCTATAAGCCAAAGTGAATCAGCATCTGCTGCGGAATCTGATGCGACGGAATTCCCTCACCTCTAGGTACTGGATTCTCGCACGGATGCTGTCCAAGCTCTGAGCCAAGGCTAAGTTGTACTTCGAGTTATCCTTGTCCTATGGTGAGCATATTAGCTATCTTTCGGCTTAGATGAGTATGGCGAACTCGCCTTGAAGAACTCCTCAGTCTCCTTGAGGTCTTTGTCTGTGGACAAGAAGTTGAAAGAAGACTGAATGGACTCGTGAGTTGGACAATTAAATGCGCAAAGAAAGTGGTCACAGACCGATACAAGGGACTGCATAGTGAAGTTCCCTCCGAAACGTTTCACAAGCTACGTGATCGTTAGCCATCCCTTGCGATCGGTCAACTCAGAAGGTACCCACAGTTTCGTACTGATCCTTGAAATAGTCAACCAACGCCCTCCTCATTTTGATGTTGACAGACAATCCACGGAAGTAATAAATGATATCTTGATCCCTAGATTTAGCCCTGATAAATTCGAACGTCTCCTTTAACAACTCGGGATTGTGGGTAGCACCCATGGCAATTCTATTAAGCTCGGGTCAGACTTGGACATCACCCGGGTATCAAAAGGCTGCAGGAAACATACATAGCAGCAACTCTAGCAGTCGGTGTCTTGGGCTTGTCATGAATGCCAACGATTGCATCATATTCTGCGCGTCCTCCGTGGCGTACGACCTGCGTTCGACTTCTTATCGACGGTTCCAATGAGGTCTAGAATGGTAGGCACTTACAGTGCTGAAGGTAACTCGCTGCAAGTCCGCTGGGATACGAGAGTCGTCACCCGTCTTCATGTAATGCTCGAAACGCTCTTGCAACTCCTTAATGGCTCTGTGCACGCCAAATCGCATAAGGCGTGTCCTGATAAGGTTTGAACCATTGACTTACTTTGGATCGTGGGCCGCAGCAGCCTGGGAGATCGCGAGGGTTCGAAGCAGAGTCGTGTCGGCTGAGTCGATAGTGCTATAGTCGTAACCTAGTTTCTCAACCAAGGGAGTGAACAAGGACTAGAAGTGTGCGAGGGTTAACAGGTAAACAGTGCGGGAGTGAGCTTTTATCTTACCCTCCGCAATGCGTTCAGTTGATCGACAACCTGTTCGTTCTCCCACCAAGTGGAAACTAGAGTGCTCAGGTTTTCTGCGATACCAGCCCAGACAAGGTCTGGTATGATTGTGTCAAACGATGTCGTAGCGATGGATACGTGCACTGCTTACATTCTTTCTCGTTCTTGCCAAGAATGTCAATCAAAGTCAAAGCGCTACTAACTTTAGCCAATCCAGCCTTGGACAACGCGACGGAATCGTAGACGAGACCGAGACGGTCATTGAGAGTGAAGATAGAATTATCTTTGGCGGCTTCCTCTGCAATCTTGGCCAGCCTTTCGGGCTCATACAGCACACGGTCTATTGAAATATGAGCTCCCGTTACGACTGATGATCTGAATCCGTGACTCACAGACACCAGTGGTACCGGCATTCAACTTGAAAGGCTTGCTGGTGTCAATCTTGAAAAACTGTTCCCGTTCAGTGAGCAAAGCCTCGCTATCAACGGTCGCTTTCCCGTTGGCATCAGTGGTAAGAATGCGCAAAGGGACGTTCCTGCGCCCTCCCCGTGAGTATGCATATGGATGATCGAAAGGGCTACGAACCATATGGTCTCATTGTCCGCACCCTCGCCCTTTCCTGTCTCCAGGAAACGGTCTTGGCGAACACGGATGCCCTCGGGAGTCTCAGTCACAGTAAGGACAGGGAAGCCGATCTATTACGCATCGGTCAGTCATCGGCAAAGAATGGGCAGGCTTAACGACCTTCTTGATCCAATTGTCCATAACCTTGGGCACGTCGACACCGGTTGCTTGGCTGATACCTTCCCATAGGTCGTTTGTCACACTGTTTCCGTACAACTTGTTCTTGAGGTAGATAGAAACACCCTTCAGGAAGCGATCCTCTCCAACATAGTTCGAGAGCATGCGCAAAACTACGTTTATCCTCGTCAGTATGAGTTAATATTAAGAGCACGGGCATACCACACCTGAGGCAGCTTTGGAATAGGACAGGCTGTCGAAGATCTTTGCAACGCGAAACATTAGAACATGAAACAATAAAAGGGGTATGTTTTACCTGGTTGATATGGTTGGCATCCGGGCAGTCAACTTCAATTGGGTGAGATGATGGTTTAGCGTCCAAGTTGAGGGCTCTGTTCAGATGGTTGGAAATAAACTCGGAATCAACTTTCCACTCTGGGAAGACCCTGCATCCTATGTTAACCATAGTCGTATATATCATAGAAACGAAATTCACTTGTCTAGAAAGGCGTTTGCACCGGTCAGTGTAGTTCAGTGAATCAGCGACAGATCCTCACCTGCGATGATGACCTCTCCCATCTATAAAGAAATGCCAGTAATCAATATATTAGGAGATATAAGAGGAGCCTCTGTGACGAACCAGTGTAGCAAAACCTTCGTTAAGGTAGAGATAGTTCCACCACTCCATCGTCGTGATATTGCCAAACCTTCACTTTCCTTAAAGGGGGTCCCAAAACGAGGACGTTGGACGCGCTCACCACATATGGGCGACCTCGTGACTCTGCGTAGTTGCAATCTGCTTCTTCGCTTGGAGATCTGCTTTCTTCGGGTCGAGGAGGAAAGCATTAGTACGCCCAGTAATCAAACCCCAATTCTCCATGGCGCCTGTGTAACCCCATCAGTTACTGCTAATTATTTTTTAAATCAGTAAAAAGCTTAACCTGCATCGAAGTCGCTGGCCTGGAGGACGAGGGTTAGTCCTGTAGTGATCGGCGTGAGGAAGGGACACTTACAACGAGTGTGTCCAACTTAGGAAGAGGATATCCAACATCGAACACCTTTTCATACAAAGGGAGGACAGCCTTCTTGACATCAAGAGCAAACTGAGCCTGGTGGATATGCTCCGCGGTCGCTAAGAGACTCTTTCAACGTCGAGAAGGGTCCAGAGAGCAGAATCGACTGACTGTAAATTCGCAAAGGAAGCGTCTTCCCACTCAGGGGAAGAACCACGGAATCCTCTAGAGATTCGAAATGACCGTTGGCATATGCAACAATGTATGAAGACATAGGTGGGGTGGTTTCGAATTTGGTGATCTTCCATCGACCGTCTTTTATCCCAGAAAACAAAGCCTCGTAACCGGAATCTCCAGTAGCAGCTTGATAGTTGGGTGTGACAACGTCCTCCGAGATAGCGGGCATGTTGCTCAGATTGGTGGTATCTACACGGGAGATCAGGGTAACGCCAAAAGTAGCCTTGAGAAGAGGTTCATCCCAGCAGGGGAATGCGCGGCGAGCGGCGGTAGGCTACAAAAAATGTCAAACAGGAATGTAGCCTCCTGCACGATTCACAACTCACCTCGAACTGAGTCAGAGCGTAGTGCTTAGTCTTTCCATCCTTTTCATATGCAGATTTATAGTAGCCCATCATACTCCCGGTGAGTTCACCCTTGAAGGGAACCTTGAGGGAAGCCTTTGATCCGGCTGGGAGTACATCGCTGAGGCCGTAGGCAACTCGTTCCGAAGTCTTGTCGATTGTCTGCTCTGCAGGGACCCGTTCAACTTTCAGGGCATCGGAGTATAAGGACCTGAACAATTGTAGTTGACTTTCAGCCAATACAGATGAAAGCTAGATTCATTACGACGTACGCTTGTCCGAGATCTAGATCTGAGGAGTTGAGGACGATACGACTAGTTGGTTCTTTGACACTCAAACTGCCATAACAATGATTACTTGAAATTGGCTGTTAGAAAGAAAAAGACCCACTCGATGCGAACAAACCCCTCGAAAGTCTGATTTTCGAGATCCGTCTTGATAGTGACATCGTAATGAGTAGGTTTCACGTTAGTGGGGAGACGATATTCATCGGGTGCTCCAGGAGTCGTAAGAGACGCCATATGTACGGACGAACAATGTCGCAATTGACAAGATGGAAAAGCAGATATCAGACGCCGATGAGATAACCGGCAGTTGGCGATGTCCTGCCTTTGCACCCCCCTCTTGCTTTGGATGACACAATCAGAACGCGTGTGATACTCCCGAACCGCCGAATTAAGATGTCTCGCCCCCACACCACCACCACATGACCCTGCCCGTCGAAGAACACGAAATTGCGAGAGGATGAGGCTTCTACACCATGGTTGAGTACGCGTCCAGACGCGCATGAGGGTAATGCAAAAAGGTAGCGTAAGGGTCTCTGGTACCCGAAGTCTCACGCGACTCTTAGCAATGATACGTCACATTTTTAGCCACTATACAAGTCTATCACAAGAGTTTGTCTACCCTACAGACAGCGGTTTCGGGTTTTCGATGATAGACGGGATATTGACGAACATAGTTTTGGGAAACTTCTTGGAAAGACTTTGCCGACTATGCTTGAGGAGAGTGTTTGTCACCCTATCCAACACTTCTTGGCCCGCTTTTCTGATTTCATCAAATAACTCCAAGTTCTCCCGGCGTTCTGTTGCATATTTCTCGTATAGTTCTACGAGCGTATTGTAGTGACCGGCACTGCGGAAATACGCGTCATGTGAATACATGTTCTGCCAGCTGGGTACCCACTCACCTAGCTGAGTGCATCTGACCCAGTCTTTCCCTTGTCGCAGCCAGCATCCCTTGCTGCGTCATCTTCAAATCATTACGCACCCCTTCAAGTTTGGAATCTACTTTCTGGAGAATGACTTCGTTGATTTCGTTAAGAACCTATAGATACATCAGCTCTCTACTAGTTGTAACCGGGATCGGGTGAGACTTACATCAACAATCTTGCGATTTACGGTCTCAGGCGCATGTTTTCTAGCTGAGTGGAATCTCTTATGGGAAGGGGTGGCGGGTATGTTACGAAACTTGCGGACTGTCGGAGGTCTTGAAATTTGAGAGGGCTTTCGATCGAGTCTACCTTTCAGCAATGGCGTCGAAATAACATATGTTGTAGTAGATTCTGATACACGTCCGACCACCAAGGGGTGGAGTTTTTGTGGTGATTTGGTTGATGGTGGGATTATCTTCGAAGGCTTTTGAGTTGGCCGAGTCCCCGGGGTGATCGATTGCGACCTTTGGGTGCCTGCTTGGACCCCTACGTCAACGGAAGTCTTTACGGCCGTTTGCTTCACACTGTGGATGAGTTTTGCTTGGCCGGTAGGATATCCTTCCATAGCCTTGACTGATGCTAGACGGTATGGTATCCGTTTCGAGGATTGTATGGCCGTGGGCAACGAGCTCTTCTCTTCCTGGGGCTCCGGAGGAGGGCTATCATCTTTCGTCAAATCTATCATTTCAACGTCTCCTCGTGAAGCTTCAGTTATAGGTGCCTCCCTCCCGACTAAATGGGGCGACTGAGCCGCGTTCAGTCAAAACACAACGCTCGGAAGCGGGGGACATACGCTTACCTCCCACGCCTGAACGTCAATTTCTGGAACAGGATGATCCAGGAATTCTGAAACCTGCATAGAACTAGTGTCAATTTCACTCTTCGACATCTCAACCTGGGCGATGAAAGCAGGGTCATCCCAGGGTGCTTTCTTTTGCTTCTGTGGTTTCTGGAGAATATGACATTAAGGGGAATATGTGAGCGTGTCAAAGGCTACGATACCTTATGCTCAGGCTTCTTCTCTTCATCTACTTCTGGTTTCTTGTTGAATCTCTCCGCCCCCGCCCCCTGCACTCAGAGATTACATCAGGACCAGTCGGCGGGAGAGTTGATTGAAACCTTAGCATGGCTGGGCAACCCTTCTTTTTCCTGCCCATCCCCGTCCAGGCCGATCTGGACGATATCTCGAAGATTGACTTCTTTCACCCCCTCTTTAACGGTGCGCGGTTTCACTGGTCGTGGCTTAACCGCCGTGACCTTTCCGTCCTTGCCTTTCATTCTTGTGGCCGCCGTCTTGGTTGCTTTCGGTAGTACATCGAAGTTAACAATCGGCCTCCTCTGATCTTGCGCTGGAGAAACATTTTTGACTTTCGCGCGATATTTCTTCACAGTCCGCAGTTTCGCAGCCTTAGGTCGCCCTAGGGATTTCGGAATCTCGACGAGGTCTTCTTGTTCTTGCTTGACCCGAGGGCGTTTAGCTGGAGGGGCATCTAACTTGGCTCTCCTGTTGCTACCATCGTCTTCGGACTCGCTTTCCGAGCGTTTGTGTTTCTCCATGGCGTGTTCGAGTGACGACTGGGCTGCAATTGCACCGTCAGTCTAACAAGCGTGGAACTGGTTCAGAGACATGCATGCGTCAGAGTCCGCAGCTAGAGCCCGAGTAACGGATCGAGTTTGGCGGGTTGATTCTGTGTTCGCCTTGATGGCTTCATTCCTCTTGGTCTTGGCTATTGGTGTCGAAAGACTGTTAGTCCCTCCCTATGCATGACCGCATATAGCTAACGCCTCGCACCGGGAGTCCGAATACCAGTTGATTTTATTTTGCTCTTCATCTTGCGTACCGGCAGGTCTTCCCATTCTTCCTTAAGAACCGGTTTCGTAGGGCTCTCTGACTCCGCGTCGGACTTGATGACGAACAATCGTTTGTTCTGGCGTGTAACCCTGCGTACTACTTGGCTTGGGCTGTCCTCGGATGCCGAATCTGAATCAGTCAAATCAGGGAGTGATCCGTCATTATCAACGAGCACTTGAAAGTCAGCAACAGGAGCGTCGTTCTTGCGAGATTCACCCGCACGAGCTTGATCGTCGCAGACCACTACAATGGTGGAAGAGAAGCCATCGGATCCGGACTTCGGTATTTCTCTCTGCCGAGTTGTGGTACCCAATCGAGATCGCATAGGGCTCTTTTCTCGAATTTTGGAAGACCTAGACACGGATAAAAGCGGAGATGTCGCATCCGTTGGGTTGATACTTGACCATACTACGGGAAGGACTTAGTTTAATCTGGAGGAAGAATGGGTGGGAAGAAACGGACAGGAAGAAATATCCTTCGCTTTGATCTTAAAGAGGCAGCTCATTGCTCTTCGCCGGAAAGGCCATAAGAATGATAGACTCACCTGACTTGGAAGGGAAGGACGGACGTCCAAAAGCTCTACCCCCGTTCCGGCCAGGGACATCTTCCTTTGAGGAAGTTTCATCAAGACATCCTACGCAAAAGTCAAAACCTGAGCTCAATATATGCGCGTTCATGACCCACTAGTTTTCTGTCCCTCAACGTCCGAAACATTTTTTCTGCATCACTAGCCTTGATAGTCCAGGCACACTGTATTTTTCCTTCTTTCTGTGATTGGGGGAGCGGCAAAACTTGCTGGTTTAAAATGGGCGGTTTTTTCAAGCTCACAGTCACCACAACCTCCCCACTCAAGGGTTCTGAGATTGAGAGCTGCTCGATGTGCCGGTAGGGCAGCTGAAGGGTCCCTAAGGAGTCGCCCTGCGGCTATCCTGTCAGATTGATACAGGACGTATAGTCCTAAACTTGCCTCGTCGATACTCGCCAGGAATCCGGGGTTGTCGATGTATATTCGTTCGATGTTATAACTGTTTGAGCCACCCACTATAATTCCCTTGGTCTCCAATGGCTGCGGGCTACAGAAGGAGTGAGCGAACGCATGACTAGAGAAGCGATGGCGTACTAGGAAGGTACTCTCAAAGCAATGAGATCGGAAATTCTTTGAGAGGTGATGCCCCAATCTGATATGACGGCTGGATCAAGCATTTTGAGGATTTCCTCATAATCAGGGAAGTCCACTCGGTCAAAAACTTCCTTAACGAATTGTGTTCGCTTCCCCCGTGCGCTAACAACCTTCGCAGAAGGCAAGAGGTTCGCGAACAGCTCAAGCAATGCTTCAATGGCGAGTAGATCTGAGGAAAAACAACTCAGAATAGGCTCATTCGGCACTCTGTGAGAGCTACCTTGCAAGCTCGCCAAAGCGAGCCCTATTCTAAACCTGTCTTCGGTACCATGGTCAATATCAAGCAAAGCGTAAGCAGGTACACTCGCCCGCCGAGGTTCGTTGGGTTGCGCAGCTTTGATTGGTTTTCCGGATGCCCGGCAACTGAATCTGAGAGCAATTGATAAATCTAGTTGCAAGGGAGTTTAACTATGCAATCTGGTAGTCTGTTTGAGCTAACTACTTACGGATGTCAGTGTAGTTGCCTTGGTGCGATCAAATGTATTGTGAGGTATTGAGGGGTCCGGAAAGTAATTAGGACATATTATGCTGTAGAAATGGCGGCCAACAAGTGTCCTAGTGCTAGCTGAAGGACAGTCAGACGAATGAGCTCGACCAGTGGTAGGACTTGCGGTTTTTATCGACTTCTAAGAAGTCCTTAAAATCCAGTCAGATCTAGGACTCGTGGATATAAGCAACAGGAGCTTACCAGGATCCCTGTAGCAATGGCGCCAGGTATCGAGTTCCAAAGCATAATCGCTTCGTCTGCTTCGGCGCCGAGAACTGGCTCATGGGATATGAAGTACCCGAGAAGCTTAGAAGACAGTTGGAGTGTGAGGTCTGTGCAAACTTGGTAGAGAGGGGGGAGTTTGTCCTTAAAGAAAATGTTCATGCGTTGCAACTCCTGCCGAGACGAGTTTCCCGATTGCTTGGAATAATGATATCATCGACCATCGGGAATTCACCTATCTGTAACATACCATAGAGCTAATAATTGTCGAAAGCTCCTGGACAACATGAGAAACCAGCTTATCGTGCTTGGGCTTCACGAAGGACTTTATATCAGTCGCGAGCGCGGTGATGGACTGCATGCTGGGGGAAGTCGATCCCTCGAAGCCTCAAGCCAAAACTGGAACCTGGGATTACATCGGGTGCGTGACGCATAGTCAGCTGATCTGTGACACCCGCGTAGTCGATGACATCAACCAGACAACCCTAGTCTCCCGTAGTCAGCCTCATAAGGTGTCTTTCTTTATATGTCTTTGACGACGCACCATGCGTGAAGGCAACCCGCAAGGCTCTTTAGGTACACATTTTGGGACTCGGACTACGTCCAAGGCGATATCTCAGGTAATACATTACTTTCCCCTCTCTGTGACCATACTTAATACAGACCCTTCCTCCCCGACCTTGACAATTCTGGCGCATATATCTGAGGTATTGCTGATCCAAAGACTAAGGCTCAGTACTCACTTGCGCAGGCCTTCGAAAGACATAATTCTACTCTCTCTCTCTCTCTCGTCAGGCGGGGTTCGAATATACGTGATTCCTTCAATGACACGGCTTTGCATGTACTGTGCTTCGCCTGGAAATGGAGCGATAGAATGCTCTTAGATTTGCAGACCCGTTCTCCTGATTAAGCTGAACACCCATAGTGCGACGTCCTGTAGTTGGAGACTACTATGCTGAGCTAGTGCTTCTCTTCAGCTGGAGGGTCTCTCTCCTGTTTACTTTTGCCACGGGGATTCACCTGACCCCAATCCTCGTCAAATTAACAAAGGGCACTCCTCCAAGATTTCACTTCTGAATCCCACAGCTATGCCCTAGCCTTGTTTTTACGTCTCGTTATAATAATCGTTTTCCCCCTCATCACAAGTGCTTTTAGAGGTAGTCATGAACTTACTTTGCCCTAACTTTCGGTTCCTCTGCTCTGCCGCCATTTCTTGCACTTCGAAAGGCATGGACTACCCGTTTCGCAGTGGAGTCCGTTTCATGTGTTGTTTCCCACATACGTGGTACATTTACTATTGAGACATTGGAACTACTCTCAGTGATACATACGTTTGTTTGTCTCGTGATGATCATAATAAATATGTAACACCCTGTGTTCTATCACTGTGTTCCATCACACTGATTTTGAGTAACCATCATCTTCCCACGTTGGACTATTAATACGAGCACCTATAAATCCCTTTCCTTGGAGGCTCTGGCACAAAACCGTCGTAACTCTCCCTGATACCCTTACGACTCATGAGCAATACGGTTAAGGGCTCCCTCTCGTCTGTTCTTCCGCCCATTACAGTGAGTACATCCCTTTGGTCCAGGGTACTGTGTATACTCATTGCCTTAAACTAGTTCAAGATCAAGAGAAGACACTTGAGGAAAGTAAGTCTGCCAAGCCACGCAGAGTCTGTTGCCTCCGGCTGATTCCGCCTTCACAGTATTCCTGGCTCCCAGATGTACTACGGCTTAAAGGCAGCGTCAGTCATCCACCAAAACTCCCTTAGGTTGAACCAGCTTACCAACTGACGCCAGATAATAACTCGGATTATTGGACCTGTCCTCACTGTTACGATTTTTGCCGCCTTAGTCGTCTATGCCGCAACCAAAGGGTACAAATTCGTGCTTACAAACTCCATTTTTCCTCTTCTATCTGTTGTTGTCAGCATCGTGCCTCCCCATTCAGATTGAACGTTCGGCTCATACTCTTTCCATCAGGTTGGCCTGATTCTTGTGTTTCGGTATGTTGTTATTTTGTTCCAGCTTTTGCCCTGTCCTAACCCCTTGTTTCGTGGCATAGTAACAGGCAAGTGAATGGACTCATCGTTGAACCGATTCTTGTTTGATCCGCATACAGCACCTCTTATGACCGCTACTGGGAGGGTCGCAAGGCCTTCGCAACCATAACATCCAATATCCGCAATTTTTCCCGTCAAGTCTGGATCAACGTCTCTCTCCCTCCCCCAGAGGCAGCAGCGAAATATCCCACGCCCATGTCACCGGCTCAATTGCACCGTCACAAAGTTGATGCCTTGCACCTTGCGTTATCCTTCGCCTTCGCTGTGAAGCATTATCTCCGGGGAGAAGATGGTATCAATTATGCTGACTACCATGGTGTTCTCCCGGCTTCTTTCGCCCGGTATGATGAAACCGGCTACAATACACTGAAGAACAGCCAAAGTTCGTACGATGCTATTATGACCAACAATAGTCGCGATGCCAGTGTTGGGGCGAGTGGACGCACGTCTCCGGATTCCTGTAGGGTGAAGTCGGACGCGACGAAACGTGTTCGGGCGAAACGCAGCAAACAAAAACTCACCGAACCGCCGAGCTCAGATACCCCGTTATTGGCCGGAAGCCATCGTACCGTAGAATTCCACCCTTACGCGGTCGAAGCCTCACTTCCTCTGCCACTCATGTAGGAATTCCGCAGACTTGAAGTTGATAATTACCTGACGTGGTTGTGTGAATAGGATCGCTCATGAACTCACTAAGCTCGTATTCAGGTTCCGTAGGGATGGCTTGTTGGAGACTGTTGGTCCAGCAGGCGCTAACGGCATGGCGCAATTGTATGCGTTATTGTTGTCGATCCCTTCTGACGATCGTTGACTCGGCTTCCATGCAGGATTCAGAGCATGGTCGACCAGATGACTGCAATGGAACGTGTTGCTAATACCCCTATCCCCGTTTCTTGTGCGTAACAACACCATTTTTGACACACGGGGCTTGACTTGGCTTATATACCTGCAGATAGTATCCACTTGAAGCAATGCGTGACGCTTTACCTGTTCGCACTGCCTTTGACTCTTGCGAATGAACTTGGCTGGGCCACTGTTCCTCTTGTGACCGTTATAGCGTTCACGTTCATGGGTATTGAAGGGATCGCTGACGAAATTGAAATGCCCTTCGGGACTGACGAACGCGACCTTCCCATTGGTAAGTGGCGTGACTATGTTTATCCGTATCGTTGATGTTTCTCAAACTCGGAGGGTAGACCGCTACTGTCAAGATCTCAAGGAAGAAATCTTGTGAGTTTTCTTTTACTTTCCAGAGTGATAACAGAAAATTCATCTTGTTATTTGTAGTTATATAATCGATCGTCTCCCAGACGGGGGAGAAGGACTTGGAGTTTACGATGACGGAGAAGGCGACGATTAATGAGTAAGGAAAATGAGCCACTGTTAATGGCTCGAATTCCGGATAGGAGATGATTCATGCATTATGAACACTGATTGTGCAATGTCCACTACGTCCAACTTCTCTCTCTGTCACCAATGAACAGCAATCATCTACTTACCATTTTATGACCCTACTCATTCAATATACCGATTATGAAGCTTCAGATATTACGGAAGACAATAATAGAAAATGGGATTGACATGCGCTACATCTATTGGAATTCTGGTGAGCAGAACTCGCCAGGGCCATAAGGCTAGCAAGGTTTGGGATATCAGAGCCTTTTTTATCGCGTCCAAAGCAGCGACGGCTCACCTTGGATGTCAGAGCTGTTAGGCCCGCCGAGTTCTCACTTGTGTGACGACCACTTTGAGGACCTGGTTTTGGCTTTTCTCCCCGAGCAAATGCATCAATGACCTTCTTGGTTGTCTCTGGTGTCAAATCCTCCTATAGCGAGGTCAGATGAGGAGCAAATGAACAAATGTGATAGACCCACGTAGAAGTCATCGCCAACAACCATCATTGGTGCATTACTGCACGCTCCTTGACATTCAACCTCAATCACCGTGAACTTCCCGTCCTTTGTCGTTTGACCCGGCTTGATTCCTCCGAGTTGTTGGCAGATAGTGTTCAGGATTTCCGTTGAACCTCGAAGCATGCAAGGAGTTGTGGTGCAGACCTGAACGAAATTTTTGCCAATGGGTTCCCTGCGATGTGTTGACTAAGGATGAAAATAAAAAATGGTACCAAGGAAAACGCACCTGTTGAACATGGTATAGAAGGTTGCAACCTCATAAACACGCATGGGGGGCATCTCAAGGAGGTTCGCGACGTAGTTCATCACACCGATGCTTGTCCATCCCTTGTTTTGCCGTTGGCCGAGGTCAAGCAGGGGAATAACTGCTGCTTTCTTGTATTGAGGCGGGTATTTGGCAATAATTTCTTGTGCGCGTTTCATGTTCTCCGGGGTGAATTCAAAGGGAATCTGAAATTTAGATCTCAATTAGAAGTATCCCTAGATTAGACTCTACTGGAGACAAACCTTGGGGTTATTATAGGTAGTGTCCCGATGCTATGCGAAATATGGTGAGCGTTGCATTTCAAGGCCTGATACGGCAGCTCACATACCACAAAAAGAGCGTCAGACTTCCTCTGAGGAGTCATTGAGATAAGCCTCCTCTGAGCCACTCGCGAGGAGATGACTAGACACCGTGGAAGTCGGGCGAGCATGGTGGGTGCTGTTGGCGACGAGTGCGTAGGTCGTACTGTCCGACGAGACTCGCCGGGACAAATTCGGGATCACGTGGACTAAAGTTGTTCGTAACCAATCAGAACATCCGAATTGCTTGCACCTTGAAGTTCGATAACAGTAGCACGTAAGTCTGTGACTTAAAGCTCAGCGCAGAGTCTTACGCACAACTTAAACCACCGACTTTTAGAGTAGTTCATCAAAGATATTGCCGCCGCGTGCGAAAGAAACACCTCTCATATTGCTTCAAGGTTATGGCAAAGCGGCGAAGACAATGAACTCCGGCGGGTGGATTACCCCGTACGAGCACTGTGCTGATTTCTATGTATTAGAGCATATTTGCAACTTCGTTTTCAGTGAGCTCTCAGCGAAAACTGAATTGAAACTGAATTGCTCCACGCCCAGAACCTCGCTGAAAACGGTTTGCAGATATGCTCTAATCTGGGTTATTTCAGAAGCCTTCGATTACCAATACTCAGTAACCTTTCGAATTCCCATGCGAACTCACCTTCCTCCAATGACCAATGGTCACTAAAATTGTCGTTTGGATGATGCCATCTGTGAGACCTCCAGCACTAGTATATAGGGCCAAAGATTATCGACTACCAACACCCTATTTTTTTTCCTGCTCTATCATAGTATGGCATCCCCCGTGCAAAAGAGCGCTCTGAATGTCGTCATGGTGAGGCCTCAAGGACACCTTTCACGAGGAGTTCCTGATCTCGAGCTGTCACCAATAGGGTGCCATGACATTTGGTGAACCAGGCACAGAAGGCGCCCGGGTTCATAACGTCAAGGACGTCGAGGCAATATTGGATGTCTTCCGGTCCCATGGACACACTGAAGTACGTCCTTTCATTGAAGCAAGATGGGTTCGTCTGACACATTCGCAGATCGATACCGCTCGAGTTTATGCCGCTGGGACGAGCGAGCAAATCCTAGGTCGGATTGACCTTCTAGCAAAAGGGTTCAAGACTGAAACCAAGCTATACCCAACCACGGCCCATGTATGCAGCGGTCACTCTTGCAATGATATCAACCTTATATGCCACCTAGCCCCTTCCCGGCGTTGAACAAATAACACACACACCAGAGGTGGGAAGCTGCATTAACATCTCCGTACCCATCCTGACCTACCTGGACAGGGTCTCAGAACACATTTACTCAAATCCTTGGAGGCATTGAATGTCAAGTAAGTGCAATCTGGAAAGGGGGGTTCGGTTGAAAAAATGGACGATGACCCTCTCAGGTCTTTGGAAATGTGGTATCTCCATGGCCCAGATCGCTCGGTCCCGTATGAAGTCACCCTCAAAGCTGTCAATGACCTCTACAAAGAAGGGTACTTCAAGCGGTTCGGTATCAGCAATTACGCAGCGTAAGCTACTGGCTTTGTCCGGGCATTGTCATCTATAACACCTGAAATACAGGTGGGAAGTCGCGGAAATCGTGCAAATATGCAGGGCAAATGGCTACATTCAACCAACAGCGTATCAAGGCATTTATAATGCTATCCATCGTGCGGTGGAACCTGAACTGTTCCCTTGTCTGAGGAAGTTTGGAATCAGCTTCTATGAATTCAACCCATGTATGACTCATTCTAAACTCACATTCCCTGGACTAATTCTTATTCAACTCAGTGGGCGGGGGCTTCTTCACTGGTAGATACACCTCCATGGACGATATACCAGAATCCGGCTCCCGGTTTGATCCAGAACGGGCCCAAGGCAAGGTAAGGCATTTATTCCCAAATCTTGACTACATTCTGAAGAGATTGGGGCTTCTAGAACTATCGCGGAAGGTAGGATAACGGATTCCTAGATCTGAACTCGACTTAGTCGGAATCTGCTAACACATCCAAAGGTATTGGAAAGAGCCCTATTTCAAAGCCGTCAATTCAATTCGTGCAGTCGCCGATAAGCACGGCCTTACCATGGCAGAAGTTGCTCTTCGTTGGATCTCTCACCATAGCTTGCTGAAACGCGGGCACGGAGATGCCGTCCTCATTGGCGCTTCTAGCTTGGAGCATATTAAACAGGTGACAGTCCCGCTTGGGGTTTTGGCGACAACGCTGACAAAGGTACCCCTAGAATCTAATCGATCTTGAGAAGGGCCCTTTGCGTGAGTGTTAGTCATTGCCTGTGTCACCCTTTTAGACTGAGGATCACCCTTAGCGGAAGAAGTTGTGCAGGCGTTAGATGAAGCCTGGCTCCAAGTTCAACCCTATGCTTCCAAGTACTTTCATTAGCCAATTACATCTCGAACGTAAATTGTAAGACGCTAGAGGCGTCTGCTCTCTTGGAATCAATTAAAAAAAAGTACCAGAGCGCGAATCAGGAAAGCGTCGATTCAGTTCTGTATTCCGCGATAGATCCAACCGGTGATCAGAACCGGCGAAGATGTCGTGCGCCTTGATGTATCAGATGAGACAGCTACGAGATAGCGCAATGGTGAGCACGGAACTTAACGAAAACGTAAACAAGAGATCAGCGAAGCTATGTAAGTAAGGCCCTCCACAACCAATCAATTACGGGTTATCTAGCGATCTTGAGGAAGAAATGGCCTTAGTATCATAACCCTATGCACTACCTGCAAGCTCTTGCCTCTAAACCTATCTCCTCCGAAGGGCTCTCCGACGTTTAAGGAGTCCGGTACGGATAACACTCGTAAAAATGGAGACCATTGCAGAATGATCCGAACCTTATGAATGAGACTATTGTCAAAATAGCCATTCCGTTGTATTGCTGACCATTTCTTCAGATGGAATATGCACGGTCACACTCGCGTAGAACGAGCGAAGAGGTTCAAAATTGAGGCGAAGCACCATCCCTTCAAATCTTCAGCGAGTTCGACGTTGAGGAAAGCGACAGGTTCAATCTTGGCGTTGGGTGCCCTTTGTCCCCTGACGAAAGATTTACCAGCATTGCATGAAGTACAGCTAACAGTCCAGCCTCGAAACGATCACCACTTCCACTAATCATCGTCTTACGTATGTGTAGCAATCATCGTGTATCTATCATAGACCTTCTCCACCTTGATGTCAGCTCGTCTACCTTCAGTAAGACGCCCGCGGCAGCCCTCTGCAGCTTCACCTCGTTCAAACCACCACCACCCTCCACTCTCAATCCCTTCTCCAACCTAGAAAACACAGATCCAGCCCATTCACCAGTGCCCATCAACAAATTCGTATGTTCGAGCCCCAACGATTTGCCCCCGTCTAACTCGATGCAACCATCCAATACAATCAGGGCCAGTTCTAATGCCGCAGTGAGAACAGCAGCTTCTTTTCTTTCGCGTTCCACCTGAGGGTCCTCGGTGTCGTCTTCTTCGAGTTCCATATGAGAAACTGGCCGTGTGCCGATTGTGACGGCAAGCTCCAAGCTATCAGGTGAGAGGATGGCTAACCACTCTGGTGCATTTTGCGCGGCGTTTACTAGAACCGCCAACGTGCGCAAGAATTGCGAAAGAACGAGTGGGCTGAGAACGAGGCCAGTTCCGGCGCTACGGTATTTCTGTCGTCCTTCTCTCAATGAGGTTCTCTCTTCTCTCGTTTGTTCATCGCGGAGGAAGAGCCAGAAGCGATTAATGAGAGGTCCAATGAAGAATTCAGCTGCAACCTCGGTGAACGTTGTTTCTTTGACCTGAGGGCTGTTGACCGAGCGGAGACGGGCAAGCGCGCCTGACGCTGAAGATTTGACCTCTGTGATCGTCGGAGCCTTGTTGATCTTAAGCCGTCGTTCACGTATAATCTCAGGCACTTTGTCTTCCGTTGCTTCCTCGCCTCTGTCGATAGCCTTTCGGCTCAGATCTTCGACCATGAGCGGTAGGAGTGTGGTGTTTGCTTGCGATACGGCGAGATACCGTTGATGCAATGGCCCAGGCAACATCTTGCTTGGGAAGCTGGTTTTTTCTTTAGGTACTCGTGAGGGTGGAACGGGTAGTGAGGCGAGTTCCCTGGCCCCGACCGCGAGTGCATTGAGGGCAACATAACGTTGGTCAACAGAGTACTGGTTCTTGAAGAGCTCTTCAATCAACGCCCTGTGTTCTTCTGTAAGTGAGAAAACCTCTTGGATTCGGCAGTATACACACGGAGCAGCCTTCTTCGGAGCACAGGAAACGAGAGCATTCAGTGCTCCCTGACGCTTTTCGTCGAAGCTTGGTAGGTCGAAGTTATCACGCAAAGCAAGAAAGCCATAGACAAGGTTGACCGCGTTTTCCTCTGCAACCACATGAGCACACCCCGCAACGGGATATCAAAGAAGACTCACTGAGCTCAGTTCCATACCCCCTCTTCTTCCTGATTAATTCTTCCCCACAGTTCAACGCCATCTCGATTTTATCAGCTTCTTGGGGTTCATCGGAACCAAGTTTCGGCCCAGTCCCTCTGATCAAATCACCTAATTGTGCAAGATATACCGGCCGCGGTACTTTCTTGACACCTACGTTAAGTGTTGGGTCCTTCTCAATCTCCTCTAGTTCGGATGGAGTAGGTGATGCAGAACGTGAGGAAGGTGGGGAAGCGTATCCCATCAATGAATCGTCAGAGTCGTAGCCGGCTTCGGGAGTCACAAATGTTGCTTTGGCGGGTGTTGTAATTGGTTCAGTCTTAGCAGGAACCTCAGCAGCTACAGTCTCTATCTCTGCAGAAGTGGTGGCCTCGGTCTTGTTGTCCGAAACATCTCTTAGGACATCGAGATCGACATCCACGTCCCTCTCTTTGATCAACTCCCTCATATTTCGACACCAAGGTTTCCCAGAATCATCGCCTTCCCATTCGCCGAAGGCCAGTTTTTTGTTTGTCATTTGTGCAATGATCTCCGCTACGAGCATCCCACATCGCCTAACGGAAGCATCCAGATGGGAGATATATGTCCCTATGGCCTGCATGAAGAGTGGTGAGAACACCACAGCTTCAAGATCTTTCGAGTTGGGTGGGAAATAAGATGCAGTAAGGAGGAAGAGGGATGTGAGATCTAATTGTATGCGCCGTCAAAGGAAGTGCTCCGTTGTAAATAAGAGGGTAACTTACAACGATGGCGGGACATAAGTGAATGTTTGATGTGCTCTGAAGTTGACCATGCATCTACAACAAGCTCTAGGAAAGCTCTCAGGGCTAGTGAAGAGTATTCAGTGCCGGGATCTGATACTAAGGCATACGAGAGCATACCTTTCATGTTGGTCCGTTGGGTCTCATTGGGCCACCCAAGCCAACATAGGAATATCCGAGCATACGACTCTTCCCAGTCCCGACCCAGGATCAGGCTCGTAGCATTCTCCCAGAGTTGTTCTTCGTCCTCGTTTAAGTCACCCAAAGTAGCCGAAAGCAACTCGGCCTCTAATTTGACTTGGGCTCGTTTTGGAGCGGAGATGTCAGTGGGAGGCTCAATCGGCTTGAGAGAGGCGAAAAGAGATGTAAGGACAGATCGAAGGGTCAAACTCGATGGTATACTGAGCACGAGTTTCCGCCACGCGAGTTTGTAAGGTTCGGGTTCTGGAATAGCATGTAGTTTCTGACGGATGATGGGGAGGTTGGTTTGCCAAAAGGATGGTTGAGACCTGATCGTTGGAGGGCTTGGAGGAAAAGCCCCGACGTTTACGAGCTTTGTGACGAGGTAGTTGACTGAACTCGTCCAATCTGTATCGGGGGTTTTCCGTTCAATGGATGGTTTCTCCAGCAGGGTAGAATGAACTCACCCTGCATGCGTCGTTTGGACGATCTCTCAACAAGTACCTCAGCCCTTCTACAGACCTCATTCAGATACGTTCCGTTCTCCAACGCAGGTGGTACGTCCAAACCTCGCCCAGCATTTCCGACCGCGTTCGAAACCTTTGCAGGAACACTGACGGCGTCTCTCACGCAGTCCTCCCATATCAACTGCTTCATCCCCCGGCCTTTGTCTTTTTGCATTTCTCCGTTCTGTAGAGCTGATGCCGTTCCTTCGAAAATGGCGGTCCATAGTCGGTCTATCGGGTACTCCCTTGCTAGGCTTTCTAAGATTTGGATTCCATGGTGACTGAGTTTGCCTGCGAGTATTGTTTCATAGGCCTTTATGGAGAGATCCCCCGAGACAGGGAGTGCGTTGACGAATGCATCCGGACAAAAGTATTGTTTTGCGAGATGGGTCGCATCGGGTTTGTGTTCTCTAAGAACTGTGTCCCAGATGGGTAAGATGTGTTCCAAGAGGGCGCGTTGGATTGGTGGGATGTGCTTTTGGATGTTGACGGAGTGGGGTGGGAGTGGGTTTGTGTTGTACTTGCGGAACTGTGGGGGAAGAATACCGAGGCTGTACAGGGGGGCGGCGAGTAATGAGAGCAAGACTTGGAGGCTATCGACTGGGTGTTGAAGTTGTGATATTATATCTTTGATCTGGTTTTGATTATCTGCCATGGTTCAACGTGCATGATAAGTATGAAGTCACAGGGCAAGTGAATACATCATGGACGTGATGAGATGAGCGAGTTGATGTCACTTAAAGTCTAATATCATATGGGACAAGAACATCATCCTATAACAAGCTCAAACGACTCCCTATCGTACAAATAGATAATCACTCAGAGAGGAAGGAATAGATCAACACCTGAAGAGACGACTAGTATCATCGAACGAAAAACAAATAACTGAAATAGAGAGGCATCACTCGAAACGCAAGCAAATCGGACAGTCCAGGCTCAAGCTTCCGTCTTCGGTGTACACAGTTAGCAACGGAGGACAGTCGTCAGTTATACAAAGGCATGTACCTTCTCTTCTGTCTTCTCTGACTTGGATGCTGGTTTGGCTTTGGACGCTGGTTTAGCTTTAGACGCGGGCTTAGCCTTGTTTACCGACTTGGGCCTTGACGCCGGTTTCGCCGATGCTGGTTTGGCTTTGGCTTTGGCTGTTGTACCGGTGGTCCCTGCTTTAGGTTTGGTCTTTGAGGCCGGCTTTTTCGCTTCACCAATCACAGCCTGTTAACAGCATCAATCGGCATACCGATTAAGATACAGCGGAACGGCGGAGTACGGACTTTCTTAGTAGCACCTTTCTTTGCTGTTGTGCTCTTCTTCGCAGCGGCAACGGGCTTCTTAGTGGTGGCCGTCTTCTTGGTTGAAGCAACAGCAGTCTTTTTGACCGGCGCCTTCTTGACATTGGTACCCGTCGCAGATTTCTTCGTGGTAGTAGTGCCCAATTTCGCAGCGGCCTTGGGCTTGGTCCCAGCCTTAGTAGTAGCAGTAGGCTTCTTTGTAACAGCAGGTTTAGCAGTAGCCTTGGGTTTGGCCGTGGTTGTAGTGGGTTTTTTAACCATAGGCTTAGTGTTCTGTCCATTGGATATCACCAGAGGGCCAGGGTGATGGGATCATTGTCAACATGCGTATGGCGTGTCAAACGCTGAGGAGATGAACGAACCTCCTTCGCGGCATCGGTACGAGCCTTGGGCGCAAGTTTGACTTTCCCGGAGGGACCTGCCAGAGGCGGACATACTTCGGACCCGAAGGCATGCGACCAAACATAGTTGACTATCCGCACCTTTGGGAAGCAGGAAAATGCCTTTCTCACTACCGGATGTTATAGCACGGTTGAGCTGACTGGCAGCGGTAGCATTGAGCTCAATCTTGTATTTGTTTTCGACGAACTAGGCTAGGTTGAGATATGGAGGTTGAGATACGAACTCGGGGGGACATGCCTTCTTGATGGTTGGTCGGGAGACGCCAGTCCGAGCTTCGTCTGGGTGCGCAACGATGCATTCCTGCGAGCGATAAGGGTAGAAAAGACATGAGGTTTGTTCCCGGGCCTGCATGGGGGGTGAGGGAGGGCGGGATGGGCGCGTACCTTGATCATTTCGATCCAAGTGGGGTGAGCTGCGGGGTGGGATTTGTTCGCTGCTCCGGAGGCTTTGTTAGAAGCCTTAGTAGTCGTCTTTTTGGTTGCAGTAGGCATTGGGGGCGAGGGCAGGACCTGTTGGACAGGGAGGAGCAAGTGTGGATGAGGGAGAGGGGAAAGGAGGGTAATGGTGAGCCGTTTGTTCGTCCCAGAACCCAGTGCCACTTCCTGACAGTCACGTGGAGGAGAGAGATGCGCACGGACGCGATTCTTTCTAGTTCAATCTAGTCAAGCTCCCCCGGTAGTCAGTGCATAAGAAGGTAGTCTAGACGCAGCAGGGGGTCCAGTAGATGTGTGTGGCAAATTCCTCGAGAAAGAAAGCCAGCGATTGGGGATATTCAGACGATTTCGTGCACAAGCCCACTCATGAGTCCGAGAAAGTGGTCAAAACAAGCCATTGGATCGCGCAAAACTTGTGCAGGCCTGAAAGACCAGCTTATATAGAACATAGTGTAAGTTCTGAGTGCAAGATACAGGTGAGTTGGGTAGGGGTGGAAGTGGTAGGAGAAGAGGAAGGATAGCAGTCGATTCGAAATTAGACGAAGTCTGTTCGGGATTTGCCAAGCTTCTTTTCCTAATCGGGCAGTGTGCCTACATACACCTCTAGCAGCCCATTCCTCTCCACAACTCTCACTGCTTCTCCGTCCTCAGAAGGCCTCTCGGAACGCGGACAAGAGTATCGTCTCAGAAATGCCTGGAATTTCGGACTACGTTGTCACTGACGACCTCACGATACTCCTCGCCCTCATCGCGGCGACAACTTTTCTGCTTAACAACCTCTACAAGCCTCAGCCATTGGTCCACCCAATCTTGCTTGGGAGGCAGAGTGATGTTGGACGTGCACGCAACCCAGGAGAGAGTGCCGTGTATAGAAACTATGGAACCGGTCTGATGGGCAGAGTGAGGCCACACGTCATCCGCGTACCTTTCAATCACTTACTTGTTATAGTTCCCTGTGCGTCCGAGCAAGGAGGTCGCTGTCCTCGCGGACCTCATTAAACCGGAATCCGAGGCATCCCGTACACTCTGGGCCACAAAGGTGAGGGACTCATTTTTAGGCTTGTTTCTTGTTCTGACGAAATCAGGCCACAAATTCAGGTCTTCAGGACCGCATTGCTGCCCTTGGTACTGGTCTTATCCGCCTTGCCAATCTCAAGCCAGGAGAGTCTAAAGTGCTTTTACTGCTTAATGATGGCATTGGTCCGTAACATTTCTCTTGTACTACTCAAGTCTGATGGCGGCCTGTAGAATTCGTCATTGCCGATTTCGCTCTTGCATCACATTCCATCATCTCTGCTACTCTTACCTCGCAGGATTTATTGAAACAAGTTTTCGAGACCCAGCCGTTCTCTGCTATTATTGCGACAGCTGAGATAGTGCCTCGGGTCCTTGAAAGCATTTATGCTTCCAACTCTAATTCGAGAACTCATATCATCATCGTTGTCGGAGAAATCAGTCCGCAGACTTCAGCCAGCGTCGCGAGTAACATCCGGATTCTCAAGTTCTCCGAGGTTGAACGTGAGGGTGTCAAGGTCGAGAAGATTCTCAGCCCGATTCCTGGTATGTCATCTATTACAGTTCCCTTCATGGCGTAGCTCGTTCATATTCGCAGAACCCACTGATGTATTCACCGTTTCGTACTTCTCCAACGAGGCCGGTCAATTACAAGCTGCCCAGCTGACACACGAGAACATGACTGCTGGCGTTGCCGCTACCCGTAGCCTGCTTCCGATCTCTCACGCACTGTCTCCATTGGATACCCTCGTTTCGGCATTCTCGCTTAGCACCGCGTATGGAAGGACCATTGCATACACTGCGGTCTATGAAGGTACAAGTTTCGCAACATTGCCTAGTTCAAAAATGTACCATGCGGATGGATGTAAGCCTTTCTTGATGTTGTATTAACGCCCAAGTCTGATGTGGATGGTCTGCCGTAGATTCGGCTCCCCAGGTTGATGCCTCCGATATCATGGCTCTTAAGAGATACCCGATTCCATCCCCAACAATTTTCTTTATTCAGCCAGGGCATCTCAAATCTGTCGTGACAGACATCTTGAAGAAGGCCGCCAGATCGTTCTTCTTGTTCCCATTTGCGAGGAGGCATAAACTTGCCGGTGTTGCTGATGGGTTTATCACGAGGGACAGTCTGTGGGATAGGTTGGTGTTTGATGGCGCTAGAGCTAGAGTTATTGGAGACGCCGCAGCAACGTTGCGCGCAGTCATCGTTAGTGGGGGTGAGTGATTGAATGCTTGGTTCCATTTCTGAAGTGCAGGGCCAATAATTCATTTTCCACCTCCCCTTCAGGATCATTGCCGGCAGTCCTGATGACCCCGGCTCGCGTCGCGTTGTCTGTTCCCCTTGTTAACGCCTTCACGCACCCCCTTGTCGCCGGACCTGTCCTGGCTTCGCATCCATTTGATCTGCAGGACTTTACGCAGGAAGGAGAGGGTGAGGGTAAGAGGGCACATGTTGGGCCGCCCGGTGTCAATGTGGAGACTAAACTGGTTGGGGTTGAAGATGATAAGATTGAGAACGGGGGAGATCCGGTTGGATTGCTGGTTGTCCGAGGGCCACCAGTTGGGAAGATTGGGAATGGGGATCACAATGAAGACTATGTCCAAGTTACCCCGACTGATGAACACAAGGAAAAAGACGAGGGCTGGGTGGGCACTGGAGTTAGAGCGCTGGTCCAACCCAACGGGTCGTTTGTTATCTTGTCATAAACCTGTGTCACATAAGCTGTGTAGTGTAATTTTGAAATCTCAGAATCTTGGATACTTAGGGTCCGAGTAGTTACACCTGCATATCTATTCACGTGGTTGTGACGCGTGTGAGACGCGCCTTGCAGAGAAATCAACAAACAGCAAAGTCGGCACAGCCACCTGTAAGTAAGGGAGAAGTGGTGTCATGTGATCTGATTAATCGACGCGACGCGTTCGGGGGACGGAAGGTTTAAATAGGAAAGCACACTTGCCCTCCGGGCCCCCGCGTCCGTATTTTCAAATTTGCCACTTTGCAACTCCTCGCAGAGCTAACCCTAACAGTTTCTTCCCCTCCCAGGCTACTTCATCATCTCTTCTCGACCATTACTATGGCTGCTGACGCTCCTACCCCTGCTGCTGAGATCAAGGAGTCTACTCCTGTAGCTGAGACTGCCGCTCCTGTTTCTCCGGGAAAGACTAAGGAAACCAAGAAGAAAGCCCCTGGGACTAAGAAGGCGACTACCAAGAAAACTGCCGGTGCTGGCGCCACCAAATCCAAAGCATCCGGTACCAGTAAGGCTAAGACCGCCGTTGCCGCCTCTGGCAGACCCTCATGGAAAGAGATCATCAAGGTATGTGTACATCGTGTCTGATAGTAGTCTATCTATAGATCACTAACATACCATCCTTCACAGGCGTGTATTATTGATCACAAGGACGAGGCCCGTCAGGGTGTCTCAAGAAGCACCATCAAGAGGGTATGACTTAACCTCGTTCTTGTCATGATGAGAGAGTTGACGTCTATTGTCGTCATGTATAGTATGCGGAGGAGAAATACAAGATCGAAGTCACTGGAAACAACCTGTTCCAATTGAACCGTGCCATTACATCCGGCGCTGAGGATGGTATTTTTCAGCTCCCCAAAGGACCTTCTGGAAAAGTCAAACTTGCACCCAAGAACAAAACTTCCGGTGCTTCTAAGGAGGTGAGTTACGCATGACGTTTGTTGATTGATGCTTAACTCGGATTACCCCAGAATTCAAAACCGCCTTCCAAATCGGCTAACAGCAGGGGAACTGGCAAGAAGGCGACTGCCACGGGCAAAGCAAGCGCCACGAAAGGTGCTGTGAAAGCTGCCACAGCTAAGAAGGCTCTTGCACCCAAGAAGGCGCTTGCTGGTAAGCCCAGGGCCGCTTCCTCAACGAAGAAGACTGTCGCGCCCACAAAGCGGGGCTCTGCAAAGAAGGTACGTGGTGTCACACACTTTGCCGACATTGTCCCATCCGGCTGATGTGTATTCCAAGGCTGTAACTGGTACGACACCTGCGGCAAGGGCCAAGGCTGCCGCAAAGAAGACGCCGGCAAAGAAGGCTGCGGCAGCTGGAGGCAAGAAGGCGTCGACGACAACAACTAAAAAGTCGGGCACGACGGCTGCAAAGCCAAGGTCGAAGGCGAAGACTGCGAGCAAACCTGCAAGTAAGCCTGCATCATCAAGAGCGAAGAAGGCCGCTGCGTAAGCGGAATTCTCGGTTCCGTTTGATCTCTTTTCTATCATTTGTTTTGGCTCTCGTCCGCTGGTTGTCTGCGTTTTGTTCTCTGTACGCACGTCTATCTTGCTTGTATTATTTATTATGTTATTAGTAGTCTACATCTCTTGTGAGGTCCATTGTAGTTTGGACCAGGCTTATTATAGGGCGTACATGTGTATGGAGTAGAGGAATTGGATGGGATACATGCACGTGCCACAAGGAATTCCGATAAATGAGTCGTGAGGGAGAGACAATAGGCTAGCGCCGGATGGAGACATCAAAGGGCAAGCCAAGAATGGCACTTGATCTTTTAGAGGCTAATTCAAGAATGAATTTCGGGGGTCATCTATTTCCAGGGGCCAGGGCTTAGTAAGTGATTATACTCCAATGGTATGGTAACGGGCGATGTCGCAAGCCATGACTGGGATGGTTGAGGGAAGAATGCAATTGAAGGACAGTGGACAACAATGGCGAGATGTTGACAGATGGAAAAGAAGGCAAGGCAGGTTGGAGAGAGGTCGCCTGGCAGTGGTGATGGTGAGAATAGGAATAGGGGGGGCTGAGCTCCATTAGGAAGCACGTGTTTGTATTTGTGATAGTCTACATGGATCTGGATCTGGATAGGCACGGATATCTGCGCCGATCACGAGGACCCCGGGGAGTTGCATGGTGACTGTGGGTTGTCACTTTTGTCCCGCTTGTTTCTTCTCCTCATCCATGAAGTCCTCCTACCTATGGACAACATCCATACAGACTCCCAACATCTAACTCACTCATACGGCACACGAAAGAGCCATAACGTCGCTATCAGACCCTCTGCACGCCTCAGATCCTCTCCAGACCCGACCATTTCAACCACACGCAGGTCCAAGAACACCCCAGACCCTTCCTTCCCCCAGTTTCCACCACCCCATGTCGTCCTTCACCCAGATGATGCCAACAGCAAGGTCTTTCTCGCCATTGGCCGCGCCTTCTTTTCAGTCGTACGTACCCAACCCTCTTCATCCTTCATTCGCCACTCGCATATTAACCCATTTCCGCCACTGGCCCACAGGATAACCGTGCTATGACCATCAAAGACCTCGCAGAGATGGTTCTCAACTTTGGCCTCGTAGCCCAAAAGTGCGTCAACCCTGTTGGCTGTAACGTCAAATAAGCTCACGCTAACCCTTCTGTCATTCATTAGCGTATCGGCTGCTAGCCAGGCTATTACTACCTATATTCGCACACACCTACATCGATGTGAAGTACAGCAAGATATACCACTTCTATTGCGCCATGTTTGCTCAGGAACAGATGCCGACGACGACCTCCTTCCTGCACTGTACTCGCGCTCTGGCGGTGCACAGTGCTCAGCACACCCAGAGAACCGAATAACGAACTTTAGGCGCGGGACCATGGTGTGGTACCTCAGCCGTGCCACCGGTGCACCCTGTCCGTTCGCGAGGGCTGGGATCCGACTTAGCGACTATGGAGAGAATGGCAGGATTGGGCAGGCGGGGAGTCTGGCTAGAGAGAAGAAGAGGGCAAAGATGTTGCAGAGACGGGCTAATGATCAAGCGTGTGGACAGAAAAGGAAGAGGTCACTAAGGAGTTGCGCTGCCGCTACAGTTGTGCAAGACTCCGACACTGACTCGGAAAGCGATCACGATAAGCCTCCGCCCAAAGTCAAGCTTACGTTACGTCTTCGGCCACTCGCTAAATGCGCGTCCTCCTCACCCCCTTCATCCTCGGCACAGGCGCTATTGACTTCCAGGAACGTCATTGATCTTACGAAAGATATTGACACCTCGGATTCGGATTCGGATTCTTCCATGTCTGTTGATGATTCTGACGAACAGCAACGGCAACAGTCACAAGAATCCCCCTTTTGCCTCCCACCCTATCCTCGGCGCTCGATTTCCATCCCTCCCTATACCCCCTCCGTTGATGGACCCTATCCTTGTTATAGCACCACTCAACTCTACACGGATCCCTATCGTCGTTCACCATCCGTCGCATGCAGCATATCTTCGCCTCCACCTGAGTCGGATGACGAGGAAGATGAAGAGGATGGCGCTCAGCCCTCTGTGACGCACTCGAGACGCAGCTTTTACAACTTCTCGGAAGACGAAGAGGAGGACAATGATGACTGGGACGAGGAGGGTGAGGTGGACAGTGAAGCAGATAGAGAGACGCTGTGGGAGAGCCCTGGACCTCGCTCGCCATCTGTACCTCTCGCTCCTCCACCAATACCAGGGACGAGAGTAAAAGAGGAACCGAGGGATGTGCAAGGGATGCTGGATGCATGGGAACATTTTGACTCGAGTGTGGCGGATGCCAAAGTGGTAGAAGTCATCGCTCAGGCAGCGGCAGTACTCAATCCCGAGACAGTTGCTGGTTTGGGGAACACAAACTCGAACGTGAAGGTTGAATCCCAGGATCCGTGGGATTGGGACGCACCTTTTGGACAACGGCAGGAATGGGGGCTGGGGTCGGTAGAGGAAACTATTCGAATCAAGCAAGAGGATTTTGACCTTGGGATTGATTCGCTATTTCCAAGTGTGGGCGATGAGTCTTTCGAACTGGAGGACGAGAACCGGGAACGGGAACGCGAAAAGGCACAAACTACGATCAAGCGACGAGCCAAGACCGCACCCGTTTCCCAGCCCCACGTTTCGACTTTGTTCCACAGTTCACCTTCGCCCTCAACATCATATTCCGCACCACCCCAAGTTAGCCATACCACTTTGCCAATAGAATCGACATCCTCAAGTCCGCATCCCATCACCCTCCCTCCACCCATGTCGCCCGGAGCAGCTGCACTTGTTCAGTTGATTCAAGCCCTCTCGGTACAGTCGCCAACCACCCCTGCAACCGGCACTATTCCCCCATCCACCGACCCATCTCCCCAACCTTCTATTTCCCCTTCTCCCCCGTCCGTTCCACCCTCGTCTCTCGTGCTCGCCTCGACAACACCAAGTCCTCCGGCACAGCAACCCTGTGTCTCACCTCAGGCCATGAGGATGAATTTGAGTTCAAGTCCCGTCAAAGGAGAGGCTGAAGGAATCGTAGTGCACACATGCCAGCCTTGTAACCCTCCGATAAGTGCTACTCAGATAGAGGGTATGTTTAGTGCTGTTTCTTCGATGAACTGCTTTCACTGACTCGAATCTACAGAAATCTCGGTGTATCAGATGGCGCTTGGCCCATATCTACTGCTACGAAGAATCGACACGGACTTCGTGAATCTAACACCGATTGTTGAGTGGTGCGGGAAAGGGAGAGGTTATCCGGTGTTGAGCATGATACCTAATGCGGTCGTCGTTGGGCGAGGATGGGGAAGTGAGAAGGTCTGTGGGGTCTGGGTCCCGTTGGAAGTCGCACAATCCTATGTCAAGGATCTTGACACTCGTTCGACAGGCACTGGAAAAGACGAGATGATGGAAGGCTTGAATATATTCTTGAGCGATGAACTCGTGGAACGATTTCCTAGCGCTCTCAAGGACTTCCACCGGACGAACTCAAGTGGAAGGATGTTGAAGCAATTCGGAAGGTGGTTCGAGTCGATGGTCACTTTTGCTCAAGCCCAGGCTGCAGTGGCGACGGCTGCTTCTAACGTAATCCCCAACGCCGTGCCGGCTGTAACTAGTGGGCCGTTGGACCCGCAGAAAGTGATCCAGGCGGATACAAGGCAGAGCTGGATGCAGAAGGAGACGATTATGCCTGTACCGATGACAGGTGCTTTTGCACTTGGAGCGGTTTTGGCGATCGGGGAAAAGGAGAGAGAGTGGTTGAACCAGCATCGGCAGGAGCTTTCCTCGCAGCAACATCACGGGCACAGACGGATGGGAAGTGGGAAGCAGGAGGGGGATTGTATGGACGTTGCGTCACCTTTGAGTGCAAGGGAGCAAGAGATTTTCCAAGAGTTATGCGTGATCCCTGGAGAGGAAGAGGAGAAAGCGAAGGAGCACGGGGCAGGGGATTGTAGGATGGAGGAAGGTGTGAAGCAGGAAGATGTATCCACGGTCATCGTGAGCGGGAAAAGTGGCTTGACGAGCGTTAATGTGCATGTGGACATGGCGGGCGGGGACACCGAGACGAAACACCCTCCCCTCCTTGAAGCCCAACCTGTACCGAAATCTGTGACAGAGGAATCGCAGCCACCCTCACGAGCATCGGAGGATGCGGATGTGTCGCCGTCGGAGACGAGAGTCGTAACGAAGACGAGGATCACTAGAGCTGCCACAATGTCAAGAGCTGCTGAGAAGCGGGAGCAGGAGAAACAGGAGAAGCAACAGACGTTAAGACGGTCGAAACGCGTTGCGGATGCTTTGGCCGCCCAGACACAACTACAACAACAACAGCAGAGGACGAGATCGCGGAAGAGACCTGGGTCGAGGAATACCTTGTCCTAGAACGACTGACTCCCCAGTTGACAATTGCCTCCTACCCTCATGAATTGACTCGCTTCTTCCCCTCCCCTCACACTTCTTCCTACGATCCACCTTGTTCGCCTGTATCGTTTTTTATGATTCTGCTTGGTCGCCTTGCTTTCACAAGACTTTTGACATGTTTTCTTTTTTTTTTACTGATTTTGTTCTTTTCCTTTGCTAGGCCTTTTGCCATTTACGAATTCTCTCCTCCCAGTATCGTCTTGAATGTAGATTTGTAGCAGATATAGTCAGTTCTTTTTTTGTCTCTTCGCGCACTTCGCGTTTACTTGTTCCGAATTGCTCTAGAAGTGGTTCTTGAGAACGTGGTACATGCAAACATTAATGCATGGTATTGCGCCTTTACTACTATTACTACGTATGGTTTCTCTCTTTTTGGTATGTCTAGCGTCTTTTCTTTGGCTCTCTGGTGCAAGAGAAAGCATAGGGTAATTAGTAGTATGATAGTCGTAAGAAGTAGTTCAGTAATACAATGGAATAGTTTCAAAACTTCATAAAGAGTGATCGGTATCAAGCATCGTTGGCTCGGTGGGATTGGCTGGGGGAGCGTGTCTTTTGCGTGATGCTTCGATGCTCGGAATTGAGTTGTCCCCCTCCGACTAAGCGTCTCACGGGAATTGTGGTGTGGATCAAAGATCTGGATGCGTTGTTCATCCTTCATCCTCGTGTACTGCACTCTACTGCACCAGACCACACTCCGCAGCAGCATATAGACGCCTTGGAATAAACGATGACGTTGGCACGGTTACCCAAGCCCATTAATCACAGAGACGAGACTTGGACAAGACTACTCGTTTCGGACATACGGATAAATAAGCTGGTGGGGCCGGTTCTTAAAGCGGATCCGATTGCTGTGATGATTTCGGTGTAGGATCTGATGCTGAGTCAAATCAAACCTGTGATTACTGGAAAACGTCTTATGTGTTCGGGGTTTTATCGTCGGGACAGTCTCCGTCCTATCCAATCTGTGAAAGATATAATCTAAGCGCCGGTGATCGTGGCTGAATAGCGCCTCTCCGAGGAAAGAAATATATGCGCGGCGGGGCTAGGCTATTTTGTATTCGGGTGGCGTACACTACACAGGGCAAGATCAGGATGGATTGATTGATCGAGAATAGGCGTAATAGGTGTGCGCACACTTGGCCCATTTGAAGTAGAGGGGATGAAAATGGCCATGTGAACACTTTTAGAATGGGGCCGTGGCACGTTACCTTCCTCCGGAGAGCCGGATGGCTTGGAAAAGAAGGAAGCGTAAGCTAGGAACCTATTACGCGGGGTTGCGAATCCTCAAACCTTGTCGTGGCTGTTTGAACGGTCGTGACCTTGGTGGACGGGAGGACTAATTTCATCAGAAATCAAAACATCATGTGCTTGTTATATGGCTATGGTTCTTGTTCCCTGAGGATCACTTCGGTTATTTTGGTGGTAAAGGTACTGTGAATGGAAGCTGCCAGGATCCGCCCCTTTTCCTCAGCGCGCAATGCCCACTCCAAAGCGTTTAGATGTGTATTGTTCTATCTCTGTCTGCCGGACATAAGAGTGTTCAGCCGAGAGGAGGATGACAGGATGCAATGTGTTATTCTGTAGTCAAGCGAAAAACAAATTGATTGGATAATGATCAATGTGCTTCCTTTTTTTTTTCCTACTGAGTTACCGCCTGGGCAATTGTATTGCACCACGATTGCAAACAATAATAGTCCGCGAGCATGATGCTGATGATAAGAATTGTTACTCGCAGTGTTTGATTCTTGCGCTCTGTTAATAGAGGTGAATTTAGATTATGTGGATTTGTATGTTCAGAAAAGGCAAGCGTCATGAGGAAATTTTCTATAGTGAGATCGTGACTTCTGGACTGGCAGAAGAGAGGGCAAAGTAAGGCAGCACAGACCGGCGAGAATGTGTTTAATATGGACAGAGAGTTCTGGAGAACATTCCAAGAGATGGCATGGGAGGAAGGAAGTGGAATGCGTGGGAAAGGAGGCCAGCAAGGGGAGACGGACTTGTTGGCGCTTCAGTGTTTGCTCCCAACATCCCCTTCCCTATTACTTAGTCCTATTCTCGAGGCTACTCTATCGTACTACCGCACGGGCTTTTTTACCCCTCATAGCCCTCGTAGTATCGCTCTAGACCTCCGGAAGGTTTCACATCGCCTTTCATCCGTCTGGTCTCCTCGAGCGAGCGATTCCCTCTAATTGCTAATCCACTTGACGCTTTCGTATTTTGTACAGCCAGCGACCATCCAGCACTTTCGTAATCCCTAATCCTTCTTCTTTTCAAAATCTATAATGTCTTTATCGGCCTCGGACAACGGCTCCTATTCGAGGGTTCCCCCCAGTGGAAAGACGCCGCCGCCTGCGCCCTCGGCTGCCTTTGCTGCTGCTAAGAGGTGTGTTCTGATTATCTTCCTCCTTTCTTGCCTCTGTCTCACCCGATTTTGTGATTGTCCTTAGACTCAGCCAGATGCAAGCCGAAGGTAATTTGGGAACGGCCGCAAGGTACAGGCCTCCTGCTTTGCGTGCTCTCGCATCTGGAGGTTCCCCTCCCAACGAAGGCTCCCCTTCCGTCACCACGCCGGGGGATGGATCCGCCTTGCCTCCTACCAATTTTCCCGCTGGCTTCAGGAGGGCTAGGGCCGGAACCTTACCTTCCAATGTTCAACTCGCGGCTCAGCAACGTTTTCCAGAGGCAACTAATACCCTTTCGGCTTCATCCAACCAGCAAGACACTCTTCTCGACCAGGCGCAGCGTACCGTAGTTGCCAGTCCTGCATCCAGCTTGGCCCCTTCACGTCCCAGCCTGCGTCATACCACCTCTGTCGCCTCATCCGCCGCGTCGTCGGTGGTTACTGAGCGTACCAGTCGCCTTCGTGCCGGTTCCCTTACGCTGCCATCCGCTGGGTTAAGCAATGCATTTGGTTCTTCCCTTTTTTCGTCCCCTTGGATGCCCTCTACCAACAGCGGGGGAAGCGGGATCCCCGTTTTAGAAGAGCGATCTGTTACTTCAGTCGACTCTGACCCAGATGCTTTCGATGTCCACACGCTTAACTATCTTGGTTTGGACGATCACAGGCCCCCCGCAGCAACCTTGACGGAGTTGCGCAACCAAGCTCAGGCTGCCATCGCTGGCAACCTAGCCAATCCCAACCGCATGCGCGCTAGTACCGTATCTACCTATGGTAGGAGGCCTCAAGTTGGTTCACTCATCTCTACCCCTGCCGCCGAAGTTGAAGAAGAGTACTTTGGGGATTATGACGATCACGGCTACAACCATCAGCACTTGACCACAACTTACGACACTCCGACACACGATAACGGATATACTTCCTCGTTCCTCAACCAGAGCTTGAGGGCTACAGAAAGCCTGGCTTCGACTCGACCCCGCGCGATTTCTGTTGGTACCCTGGATGATCCCATGCGTTCTATTACTCGGAGAGCCACGACTGCAGCAGATACCCTCCCCTACCTTAGCGAATTAACCCACCAGACTGCTAATCTCAGTTTAGTCTCCAATAACCTCGGAAACCCCTCGAGCATCCTCAAAACCGATAACAAGCTGGCTGGGTCCAGGACATCCTCTTCTCCCTCTGTTCACTTCCCTAACGGGGGAGAAGTCTCAGGTGGAGGAAGGGGTGCATCAACCTATTTGCTCCCTAATAATCAGTCCAACCAAAATAGGTCTGTTTCTCCGAAGTCGGAGGGACAGTCCTCTCAGATGCAGACTCCGACTCGTTCTCTCTGGATTGGAAATCTGGATAGCTCCGTCACAAGCGAGCAATTGATCCATGTCTTCGCTCCCTACGGTGCGATTGAGAGTCTGCGACTTTTGCCCGAAAAGGTGCGTCTTTGCGGTTTAGCCTGTAGTCATTGGCGCTAAATCGACTCTCAGGAATGTGGCTTCGTCAACTTCGTTGATCAAGCGGATGCAATTCGTGCCAAGGATGATGTCTTGAACAGGCTTGGAGGGAACATCAACATGCCCAATGGTCAACTTGTTCGTATTGGTTTCGGTAAAGCGGATAGCGCCCCAGTTGCTCCTGCGAAGGGCACCCCTGTCAGTCCTGGGCCCACCTCGCCAAACGCTGCCGCAGGCAAGAACGCCAGTGGCGGTGGAGGTCTCAACAACATGGACGCACAACTACAGTCGACCCCTACGCGCGCCCTCTGGATTGGCTCTATACCTTCCAGCACTACCCCGGCGACTATCCTAAGCGTCTTCAGTCCTTACGGTCCGATTGAATCAGCCAGGGTTCTGACACATAAAAATTGCGGCTTCAGTAAGTGATCGATGGCCCATTGGTAATATCTTTGTCTGATTCTATTCCTATATAGTTAACTTCGAACGTCTTGATGACGCTGTTCGAGCTCGTAAGGCTTTGAATGGACGTGATGTCCTGGGAAGCGATGTGGGTGCCATCAGGATCGGATTCGCGAAGGTTCCTGTCAAGAACGGACAAGAAGGCGCCGGTGGTCCTGAGGAAAGTTCTAGCGTCGTGGTTCAAGGGGTTGGCGACCTGAGCGTTGGCGCCACGATCCATGCTCTCCGTAACGTCAAGGGCGCATCTACTATTCCTGCTGATCAACAAGTCCTTGGTGGGGCTGTTGAGAACTATCGTTCCAACCTTTTACTTAGCATGATTGGCTCTGGTGTTCATAACGTTTCCGATGGGCTGGCCAAGCCTCCTGGTCTTACTCCATCGGTTACCGAGCAACAGATGATAATGAGGGAGTTAAGTGGCGGCAGCCCTGATGCGGAAGCGGACATCCAAGCCCTTGCTGGTGAGATGCACGCGTGGCTTCTCTTTTGTATCCGCACTCACAGTAATATACAGAGTTCCGTCCGCCAACCATGTACTATACCACTATCCCTCTCGTCTCGGAGAGACCCAATAACAGGCGTTGGGATGCTGCGAAACTCCGTGAATTACGCAAACGCTTAGATTCTGGTTCAATGGGCGGAGAAGAAATAGACCAGGTTACTGCAGACTTCATGGACAGTGAGATTGTTGATCTGGCCTCGGACTGGCTTGGTAATACAGTGAGTTCGACGTTATAACAAATTTCAAGCACTCTTAAAGGGTTCGTAGGTCGTCCAAAAACTTTTTGAAAAGTGTTCTACGGCTCCCCGCTTCGCGATGTTGGAACGTCTTGCCCCACACTTGGCCATGATTGGCATTCACAAAAATGGTACATGGGCGGCGCAGAAGATCATCGAATGCGTCTCTACTACTGAGGAGATTGGTTTGGTTGCGCAGAACTTGAGGGCTTACACACCTCCCCTCTTGCTGGATCAATTCGGCAATTACGTAGTACAGTGAGTGTCATCATCCTCCGGCTACCAATGAGATTCACAACGGTCTACAGGTGCTGTTTGCGCTTTGGCCAACCTGCCAATGACTTTATTTTCGACGCCATCGTCGACCGTATGTGGGAAATTGCCCAAGGACGTTTCGGTGCTCGTAGTATGAGGGCATGCCTCGAAAGTCCTCATATTACTATCAGCCAGCAACGCAGGATTGCGACAGCTATCATCTTGAACTCTATCCCTCTGGCCACCAACCCCAACGGAGCGCTTCTTCTCACTTGGCTCTTGGACACCTCTAACTTCCCATCGCGCTACAATTTGTTGGCTCCTCGTTTCACACCTCATCTCTCACACCTTTGCACTCACAAGTTGGCTTCATTGACTGTGCTCCGCATCGTCAACCAGAAGACTGAGCCCAACGCCTCCCGCCAAATTGTCGAAGCATTGTTCAACTCTCCTGGAGACCACGTTCTCACCGACGTCTTAGGGGATCAAGTCAACGGAGTTGCTGTTGTCCACAAGATCTTAACGAGCTCTTTCATCGATCCCGTGGACAAGCAGAACTACATCGATGCCACGAAGCGTGTCTTAATTGAACTCAAAGTCATCGCGACCCAGGCTTATCGCAGGCTTATTGAAGAGGTTGGGTTACAAGTTCCTAACTATCAACCCACATACACGAGCCTCTCTACCGGCGGAAAATCCAAGGCCAACAACCAGAACGCTTTCGCGGGTGTTCCTGGATTGCCGTCTTACCCACCTAATGACCAAGGCTTCGCTTCGATGATGGCGGCCCTACAAATGGGTGGCCAGAACCCCCAAGCAGGACCTGCACCCATTCCCCTTGACCCTGCTTATGCTCAATCACAATCCGGCCAGATCCGCCGCCCCAACTTGGCGGCACCGGTCCCTACAGCCACTCCATACACTCCTCCCCATGATCCCTTCAGCCCCTTTGGTTCCAGAACTCCTGACGGTAACAGCCCAAGGCAAATGACTGCTCGCAGACTCGGCGTTCCAGGCAATGGCAGTATTGGCCCTATGCAGGCTTACGGAAATCAATCTCCGGCCATCCCCCAGCCTGCTAACCTCCTTGGCGTTGGTCAGCCTCAACCGTCATACGTGGGAATGGCACCTCAACAAATGGCTCAACAGATGCCCCCTCATGTTTATCAATCATATATGTATCAAACCTATCAGAACCCTGCCAATAACATGGGAGGATTCTGAACGCCCTTGGAGACGAGTTTTCATGACACTCTTTATCTACCGGTTCCTCCACTATATATTCTCCCCCTGCCACCATAAAGTCTGCACGTTCCTTTTCTATTGATCGCCTACATTTGTGGTCCGTTGGTTAACAAGTTCTGGATCGATCGCTCATTGCTTTATACCCCTGTCCAACGCATTGTATATGCCTCTATTTCCACCCTCCCTCTTTCCTTTTGATCCCTTTCCTCTTTCATTACTAAACAAAAAGGGGCTTCGCATGTGTGCGATATTTGGTTGATGCTGGAACGATATCTCCTAGCTTTGCGCGTGTGTAACTGCTTGATTGAATACTTCATTTTCTTCTACACCCGTATCCTTTTCATATATGTGTACAACACAAAGACCGGACTGTCATCTTTGACAGTCATAAAACGATAGACTTAGTTTCCTCCTTTCAATTGCATATCTTATGCCTGCCATTTCTTTGCGGTTTCTTTTCCCTGAAAATGAGAAGGGGCTGGGGATTTTTTTTAGGTGGATTACCACTGGAAATAACACCGTTTTGAGTACTCTACCCTGTATCAGCACTCCTATTGTCGGCGATGTACGTTTCAAAAGAAGTTTCCTTTCAATATGGTGTTTTGTGTTCGCGTGTTAGTGTTGAACAGGTTCCATGATGATGATTGTGACCCTGCATCTGTGGATGTGAACTATTTGGATATTTTGCATTTGGTTTCTTACCTCATCTCTCTCCATGGGCAGCTCTGCGTCAAAAGCCGCAAGAAAGCTTCCGAAACGCGTTGAAACACCTGCATGGGCTGGGAAGCGGACTCCAAGCCCAGGCGAACCGCCTGCTGGGGTGAGTAGGGAACAGATTCGGGACAAGTTGGCAAGTGAACATAGAACGGAAGGTGTGTCC